>JARQOC010000002.1:214363744-214544624 GCA_033576535.1 Allobates femoralis | reverse complement strand
CCTTTAATTTGCCTTCCATTGATTTTAAAAGGAGTTCGGACGTTGAACCAACTCTTCGCCTATCTAGTCAGTGAACATATGCCCGTTTGACTAACCGAACTGAATCCAAACTTCAAAAGGTTCACTAATCTCTATGCACAGGACACAACATTATATATTAGTGCCAGTTTTCATCTACCCAGGCGCCTGCATGTGCACTTTTAGATGCTAATGTCTCATTGTGACTTACGGTTGAGATTGAGCCTTTTTTTAATCCTGCATGGCTTTTTTTTAATTACTTTTATAGTATGTACACCTTTGTGCAATTAATGCTGTCTGATCACATCGTATTGGTCGTCCCCCACGATCAGGCATAATTCTTTATAATAATTTGTCTTAGGATTAGGTTTTATATATTTCCCTACATATCTACTCTTCCATACTTATTTAGATATTGTTTATATATTTCCGTACATATATACTTCTTCATGCTTATTTACATAGAATTATTTGAAATTCAGTTTCACTAACTTTACCAAATTTTTCACAACAATTTAATTTGCGGAGAATTAATTTACATGAATTTTAATACTATAAAGCTTGTAACTGCTCATAAAATACATATGGGAGAGAGGCGAGAGAACCTTGCTGACTATAAGAGCTTACACTAGGCAAGCAAGAGATTATCCTGCTAGACATAAATTTACAATAAACAGGGGAGAGATAAAGGACCCCATTAACCATAAAATCTTACACTTTATAGGCAATACAGGGAGGAGACCAGCTGACAATAAGACCTCACAGTCTGCAGGATAGGGTGAACCCCCCTAATCATAAGAGCTTCCACTTTACTGGTGAGAGAAAAAAGTACCCTGCAAGAGAGAAAGAAAGGACCCTGCTCACCATTAAGAACTTACATTCTACAGGAAAGAGAGGAACTTAACCAATGACTCTGGAGATGGAAAATGACTCTACTGTACAAACTGTGCTCTACTGGGAATCACTGATTTCTGTCCAAGTACTGACCACCACTGTTCAAAGTATGATAATTAGTGATGAGCAAGTAGCGAAATATTTGCACTTGCTATACTTGTAACAAGTAGTTCAATACTTGCATATTCGTCTGAATAGTGAGTCTAATCTTAGTCAATTATATGTGATATGCTCTGCCCACACACGTCTGGCCATAAAACAAGTATTTCTGGGACAGGGTGGGAGGGTGGGCTTTTTTGCGTTTCTAATGCATAAAACCCGTTGCTCTGCCCCCCCGAGAGACCCTAACATTCAATTTGCTCTCAGTGAGGTGCCAGCTCCTATTGTTTACTGAAGGGAGCTGTCAACTTGTGTCAGATCGATAATGATCGACACATCACTCACGAGCACCAGCGTTATTTGCTGAGTAATTAATATCACGAATACTGTACTATCCATGCGAATAACGAATAGTAAAATTACATTTGCTCATCTCTAATGATAATTTGTAAGATGTCATGACTGCAGGGCCAAATAAGGAAGCCAGAGTGGCAATGCAAAATGATGTTTGCCTGTTCTCTAATGCTTCAATAGTGTAGGAAATGGTGTTGGGCAAGTTTGTTTTGTCAACCACGATTCAAATTGCAAATTGTTTGAATTTGCATGAAACCAGAAATTTCAGGTAATAATACCTTAATCCTTTACGAGATAATCCATTCATACTGTATGTAGTTGCTGAGCTTTACAGGAGGATTAACAAGGCAGCAATGTGGACCTTTAGCAGGCCCCCAACTTTCATGGTGAGTGAACCATCAGCTCCCCGAGCTTTGAATTTAAATACTGTATTAAGTAATTTTCAGCATCATCTAAATGGTTATCCCTGCTGTTCAGAGCTTACTCTGGCTACTGCTATTTCAGGCAAGTGCTGCATATAAAGCCATTTCAGCTCTTGAGACCCCTTGACTAAATGTAAAGTGACCTATGAGAAGTGAAGAAAATGTGCAGTTTCAAAAGTGTTAAACAGGACCTTTCACCCCCCCATAGATTAGAATCTAAGGGCAGCACTGAATGCAGCATGTCTGCTGCATTCAGGCAAGAGGTCCCCCATGGCTCTGTGGGGCTGCTGCCCCGATATATAGGCTTATAAAAACTTACAGAAAAAATCTGTGGAGGCGGGCCCTTGTGCTTCAGCCACCTCGTAGCACAGGGCCATTACACACCCCCTGTGTCTCTGTGCCGCCCATGTCCTCGCGCCAGTCATGAAATCCTTGCTCTGCACGTCCTTATGCTGGTGACGCAGGTGCAGAGCTAGGTATTGCTTATCGCCGCCCCCAGCCACCTGTCCCACCTCCTGCTGTGACATCAGAGCCTTTCCCCGCCCTGCTCCATGTAATGCTATGGAGCAGGGCGGGGAAAGGCTCTGATCTCACAGCAGGAGGCGGGACAGGTGTCCTCTACTTTACCCACCCTGCTCCATAGCATAACCCAGAGCAGGGCGGGGAAAGGCTCTGACATCACAGCAGGAGTCGGGACAGGCGGCTGGGGGCGGCGATAAGCAATACCTCACTCTGCACCTGCACCACCAGCACAATGACGTGCAGAGCGAGGATTTCATAAATGTCATGAGGACATGAATAGGAAAAAATAGTTGCGGTCCTGATAGCGCTAAGGAAGGAGGGCAAGGGGAAATTGTTATGATGAACAGACCTTTATTAAAAACACGGTCCCTCAAACTCCGCTACGCGTTTCGACGTTACCGTCTTCATCAGGTGGATTCCACCTGATGAAGACGGTAACGTCGAAACGCGTAGCGGAGTTTGAGGGACCGTGTTTTTAATAAAGGTCTGTTCATCATGACAATTTCCCCTTGCCCTCCTTCCTTAGCGCTATCAGAACCGCAACTATTTTTTCCTGTGCACTTCTCTCCCTTCTGAGGGACCGTGCAGTTCAGCAGCTTTGGAAGAGAGGCATCGTTTATAAAAAGAACCTGTTTATCCAAGTCTGGAGGACTACTAGGACCTTTCTGACGTCACCGCCTTGGATCACGTGACCGGTGGAAGTGACGCTGCTCTCTCCCTGGCACGAGGATATTCTCGGGGATGCCCTGTTTGGTATTGCTCCACAGGAGGCTATCACTGGAGTTGTACCCAGCCAGTACAACTCCACAAGGTGAGTGGAAACCCCGCTTTCCCTGCAATACGGTTCACCCTGAGGTGCTTCACATTTGCGCTCCTTCTCTTTTCTTTTACATGAGGACATGAATGGCACAGAGACACAGGGGGGTTGTAATGGCCCTGTGCTACTGGTGGCTGAAGCACAAGGGCTCGCTTCAATGGATTTTTACTGTAAGTTTTTAAAACATATATATCGGGGTAGCAGCCCCACAGAGGCATGGGGGACCTTTTGCCTGAATGCAACAGACATGCTGCATTCAGTGCTGCCCTTAGATTCTAATCCATGGGGGGGTGACAGCTCCTCTTTAAGCAAACTAGCATGTTACTTCATTATCATATTGTATGTAGCCTTTATATTTCTGGACTTTTTTTTATGTAGATAAGACACACGCTAATAAAACTGTTAGTGTCTAATAAATGGAAATTAATTTTCACTCCTTCCACTTTATGCTCTAATGTACATGCATGCATATTTTAAGACTTAATGTAATTAAGCTGTAAAAATATATGAAACATAAAGTTATTAAATGGTCCTTTTATCAGCAATAGAATTCACAGTATCAAGAACTCGCAAAGCTTTGATGTACACTGTTTTCAACATTCCTGCCTAGTTTAGTAAAAAAGGCTTACCTTGCAAGACACTTCAACCTGGAATTATAGCTCTAAACGGACTCCAAGTGGAATAACGCTCACAAACGTTTATGAGGCCCAGCTATGCAGATATGTGTTTTCTTAAAACATCACTCCAAAGATTTTTCTTTTTCAGCACTACAGTTGTGCTTTAAATCTAAGTCCCCCTGCCCATTGAAGTCAGACGTTATGTCACAAATTGCCAATGCATCTATATGTGAGCCAAAACAAAGCTCCCATAGAGATGTATTGAGTTCTGACCTGTGACACAACCGGGCCAACACTGGAGCCGTCCGCAGGTCACAAATCGCTAGGGCTCTACAGGATCTGCAGTGGTAAGGCTAGGTTCACATGTCCTGTAGTCATTTTTGTTTTTGCATCCATTTGTAAAATGCAAAACTGGATCATTAACGGATCCATTGACTATAATGGTGAAAGATCTGTTCAAATTTGACAGCTGGTATGTGTGAAGCTGTGAGACATCCATTTTATATGTTTTATGATGGACAAAAAGTCCTGCATGGAGGACTTTTCTTGTGCTGATCCAAAAACGGGTGGCTACTGGTTCTGTTAAATTTATAATGGGAATCAATGGGCAACAGATCCTTTAGTAAAGCATTCATTATGCTATCAGTTAACACTAGAAGTCCCAGAAATTTTGAGCTCCCCCCTGAAGTCCCGAAAGAGGGTCAAATGACCCTTAGTCCAAACTGACAACTGTGATGGCTCCAATTAGCATCCTTTCATTTGTAAATGTGGCCTAAAATACTTCAGGTCATTCGACCCGTCTCTGGGTTCCAAAGGTAGAAATATTAAATGACCCCTCTCTGGGACTTCTAGTGTTAACAAATCAGTTAAGCTACACTGAAATACATAGAACATATAAAAGATTGGTATCAACTAGCTATATAATGTCCAACCTTCCTATATGTTGCAAGCTTGTACCCTTTAGTGCCTTTCATGTGGCACTAAAATGCACTTAACCTTATATTTAGGGGGAAAAAATAATATTTAAAAACAAAGCAATGTGGGATCCAAACTAATTTCGATTGTCAGGTAGGGTAAAGCAAATAGTTGAAGCATGCATACCCCAGCTGGCGGCTTTACTATGTCTGCTAATCCAAAACAAAGGTCACCCCATGCTTTTTTGCAAATTATTTATTTATAAATAAATTATTAGAAAAAATGGTGTAGGCTCCCCCCATTTTACAAAACCAGCCAATGTAAAGGCAACAGCTGGGTTCTGGCATTCTCATGGTGTGATAGGCCTTCAGTCATGGGCTCTACACACCCTAAATATAGCAGGCCACAGCCACCCCAGAACTGGCGCCTTAATAGGATGAGTCAATTCTGGTGCGTCACCCTGGCTCTTCTCGCTGCCCTGGTGCAGTGCATTTGGGGTAATAGAGGTTAATGACAGCTAATAATTGACAATTGTCATCAAGCCCTGGATTAGTGATGGTCAGGCCTCTATAAGACCCCCATTACCAAACCAGTAGGTAAATAATAAATAAACACACACACACAAAGAAAAATCCTTTATTTAAAATAAAATACACAAACACATTCATTTACCCATGTTTCAACCCCAAACATACCCAGCTCCGACAGTAAAACTGATTAAAATATAACTTCTACTAGTTTACAGCTAAAAGTATATAAAGCACATAGAGTGCTGTCATTCCAAGTCACTTAATGCTATCCAGAACATCTATAGTAGAATTGTAACACAGAGGTTTGGAGTCACTCCTGGTTTTGGCACACAAACTGGAAGGAACCTGATCAGGGAAAAAACTGCAGTGTGAAACCAGCCTTACTGTTGTGGGTTTCATGGCTATAACTTTAATCCGTATATACTCGCGTAAAATTTGGGCTGAAAAGTCCTTCCTCGGCTTATATGCGAGTATACCGAACCAGACGGCCCCCCCGGAGGTATACAGGCCCCCCCATCAAGGTCCAGGGCCCACCCCCCTTGCGCGGCAAACCTGTAAAGTAAAATCATACTTATCAGTGTCCTGTAGCGCTGTCCCGCCGCTGCCATCACGATCCCGGGCTTCATTCCGCGTCTTCTGGCTTCCTGTGGTCGCGGGCAATGACGTCATTGCCCGCGACCACAGGAAGCCGGAAGACGCGGAATGAAGCCCGGGATCGTGATGGCAGCGGCGGGACAGCGCTACAGGACACTGATAAGTATGATTTTACTTTACAGGTTTGCCGTGCAAGGGGGGGGGGGGCCCTGGACCTTGATGGGGGGCCTGTATACCTCCGGGGCTGCTGCTGTATACAGCCATGGGGCTGCTGCTGTATACACCCCTGGGGCTGCTGCTGTATACAGCCCTGGGGCTGCTGCTGTATACACCTCTGGGGCTGCTGCTGTATACACCCCTGGGGCTGCTGCTGTATACACCCCTGGGGCTGCTGCTGTATACACCACGGGGGCTGCTGTATACTACCTAAGGGCTGCTGTATATACCTCTGGGGCTGCTGTATACTACCACTGGGGCTGCTGTATACACCACTAGGGCTGCTGTATATACCTCTGGGGCTGTATATACCTCTGGGGCTGCTGTATACTACCACTGGGGCTGCTGTATACTACCACTGGGGCTGCTGTATACTACCACTGGTGCTGCTGTATAGTACCACTGGGGCTGTATATACCTCTGGGGCTGCTGTATACTACCTCTGGGGCTACTGTATACTACCACTGGGGCTGCTGTATACTACCACTGGGGCTGCTGTATAGTACCACTGGGGTTGTATATACCTCTGGGGCTGCTGTATACTACCACTGGGGCTGCTGTATACACCTCTGGGGCTGCTGTATACTAACCACTGGGGCTGCTGCTGTATATACCACTGGGGCTGCTGCTGTATACTACCACTGGGACTGCTGTATATACCTCTGGGGCTGCTGTATACCACACTGCTGGGGGCTGTATACCTGTGCTGGGGTCCACCCTCGGCTTATATACGAGTCAATAGGTTTTCCCAGATTTTGGGGGCAAAAGTAGGGGGGCGGCTTATACACGGGTCGGCTTATACACGAGTATATATGGTAATCAACGAATTCCCAGAGGTTTTCTATTGGATTTATATCAGGACTCTAGGCTGGCCATTTCATTGTTTCAATGTTTTCTGTTTCAAGGAACTGCCTTACTTGCTTTGCTTTGTCACAGAGTGCATTGTCCTGCATGGAAATTTGCTGGTTGATTGAGTGCTGAATAAGATGCACATTTATTTTAGCAAGACATTATCTTGTTAAAAAGTGTGTCTTAGGCTAGGGTCACACTTGGGAGGTTGCATCCGTTTACAGGATGCATTAATGGGTCTAGTTTTTGCCTTGATATTTTTATGGCATTTGTTTTTCATTTTTAGCGCCAGCGTTAACACATGCATTAACGCATGGTACATATATGTACAATGTGTTAACACATGCGTTTCCCATAGAATCCCATGTTAAAAAAAGCATGCATTTTTTAAAAAGCACCAAAAAATGTTGCAGACCATGTTTTTAGCGCAAGTAGCAAAAACGCATTGCGTTAAACGCTTTGTACTTGTGCAATGCGTTTTTTGCATTGGAGTCTAAGGGTGTGTTAACTCATGCATTTTTACACATTTTCACATGTAAAAAACGCATTTGTTTAGCGGATGCATGACACAAGTGTGACCCTTGCCTTATTGTCAGAAAAATATGGTGTATATATAGGCTTTTCTAAGGAGTGGACCCTGGTCTGTTATTGACATGGAGCGCTACTGCTTGCAATAATCAGGTTGTCTGATTCCATGGTATTTTGCGTTTGGGGCTATTGGTTGTGGTATTTTAAAAATACTTCAATTTCATTTTTCATCAAGATTCTGGCTTCAATTTCAGATATTACATTGTAGGTATCAATATCCAGGCCAGGGTTTTAATAGCTGTTGCTAGGCCAAGATTATTTTAATTCAATGTCTGTGATTCAATATAATGCTTGCAGGAGCAATTGGGAATCAATCCCCTGGACGACAAACAGAACCCAGGCTTACCCTGACATGGGAAGAGTCTAACTATGCACCTGCCAGGTATTCACCAGAGCCTCAGATGGTGAGGTTGGACTTGGCTGCCAGCAGACGCCAGGTGCCACTTCCATGGCAGTGTCCGGGATTGTGGCAGCTGAGCAGAGCTGGGTGACTGCAGGCAAGAGTGCAGACACGGGACTGGATGGGTACTAGGAGTCAGTCAGGGCTGCCAAAGGAACTCAGACAGGACTGGGAAAGGTACACAGGTACAGGCAGATTCTGAAACATAGGAAGGGCAATGGACACAAGATGGCAGGTACTTGTGCAAAAAGGTAAAAATTGTAAGCACTGGCATGTTCATCAGGTACTTATATAGGGCATTAGGCAGGATGGTAGGCATTGCCACAGTCGTCAGGTACTGATGTCGAGCCCCAGGCTGTGGGGTACTCGGGTATCAGGCTCCAAGGGGTTAACTGTGTCACGGGGAGTGGTGGCCGCGCCTGATGCCATGTCCTGTGGGACTTCTTTGAAAAGGAGTATATTTACAGGGGATGCTATATACAAGATGTCGTGACGCCACCTGTAATTTATGGTGATGTGTCACCAGCGCTGCCACAGTCCGCCGGAGGTAGATAGTAATGCGGCAAGTTGGCAAAGACCTCTACAGGTAGGGCTGGACATCCGGGGCAGCGTTCCTGTATGGGGAACAAGTTCATGCGAAGGAAACAGGCAGAGGCAAAGTCACTTTTCCTCCGGGTACTTTACTGTTAGTTGCAGCAGTAGTAGTTACTAGTCACAGTTCAGCACTTAATTGTTACAAGAACAGGTAGCTAACGGGTGGCTGCAAGTGGATCCCAGGTGGTATGGTGAAACCCCTGGTGTGCCTTCTTTAACTAACCCGTGTCTGTTCTTCCCTGCTTTCCAGTTTGGTGTGAAGCCTGGTGATGTTAAATCCAGCCGGGCTTCCTGTCCTCTCTCACCTTCGCTGCCATCGGGTAACCCTCTACTTGCTGGCCGCTCGTTCCTTTGGCGGTGCTTGGTACCCTTCTTGCGGACTGGTCTGGTGCCCTGGAGACTTGAAGACTCCACGGGATTCTAGATTCTCTGTGGTCCTAAGGTTCACCCAGACAGCTTACCGGGTACCGGAACCCGCACCTGTGGGATACTTATCTGACTGGCTCCTCTTTCCCAGACCGACTGCTCTCCTGAAAAGCTCTTTTCTCCTTAGACCCTCTCCTCCTCCTCCATCTCTCTTCCTGGTCCCTCAGCCAAGCGACCTGGCAGCTTTTTTTTGGAAGTGCACTGAGATACAGGCTGATTTGCTGCTAAGGGAAAAAAAGAAAAAAAAAAACCTCTTTATATCTGATTCTCTAGCGAGTGTGACCACGAGCTTTGTGTGACAGAGCAAGTGCGACAGAAGTAAGTGTGTGACTTGTGATTCAGTGACTTTGGATTAAGGGAGTTTGGAAGGGAGGACTTACTGAATTGCTGGTTGTATTTTATTAATACTTTGCATTTCTTTTTACTTATCATTTCTGTCTGGTGCAATCCCCATTAGGAAATGAGCTCCATGATTGGCAATGCCATCCAGTGTACATCTTGCCACATGTATGCATTCCTTGACCAGCCGGCCGAGGGTGCATACTGCTGTGTGAGATGTGAGTACGTTGTGCATTTGGAAGCCCAGATACTGGATCTAAATGAACGACTGACAACGCTGAGATCCATAGACAATATGGAAAGGAGTCTGCTGCTCACTGAACAGCTGCTCAATGGGATAGATGTGGGGGAGGATGGTACTTTGGAGCCTCAGGACCATGAGGTAGCTAGCTGGGTGACAGTTAGAAGGCGGGGTAGAAAGAAGGGTGCCAGGGAGGCTAGCCCTGATCTGGCACACCCCAATAAATTTGCTATGTTGGCAGATGAGGGGGGTGTGAGTTCAGGGATAGCACTGCTGCAGCAGGGCATGACCTCTGAAATCCAGAGGAGTGTCTGCTCCAGTAAGGGGGAAAACAGGAGAGTAGGGCAGGCCAGACAGGTGCTGGTAGTGGGGGACTCAATTATTAGGGGAATAGATAGGGCAATCTGTCACAAAGACAGGGATCGTCGAACAGTGTGCTGCCTACCTGGCGCTCGAGTCCGGCACATCGCTGATCGGGTTGACAGATTACTGGGAGGGGCTGGTGAGGACCCAGCGGTCATAGTGCACATTGGCACAAATGACAAAGTTAGAGGTAGGTGGAAGGTCCTTAAAGATGATTTCAGGGAATTAGGCTGCAAGCTTAAGGCAAGGACCTCCAAGGTAGTATTCTCTGAAATACTGCCTGTACCACGTGCCACACCAGAGAGGCAAGGGAAGATTAGGGAGATAAATAAGTGGCTCAGGAATTGGTGTAGGAAGGAGGGGTTTGGGTTCCTGGAGAACTGGGCCGACTTCTCTGTTGGCTACAGGTTCTATGCTAGGGACGGGCTGCACCTCAATGGGGAGGGTGCAGCTGTGCTGAGGGAGAAAATGGCTAGAAGGTTGGAGGAGTGTTTAAACTAGGGATTGGGGGGGAGGGTATTCATTGTATAGGAGGGGAAGATAGTGTAAACAGTAACCTGGGCACAAGTAATAAAATTGGGGGTGGCATGGGGGGTGGGGTTAGAACAGTCAATCTAGTAGGAAGGAATAGAGGTAAAGAGAGATGCATAAAGTGCATGTTCACTAATGCCAGAAGCCTCACCAACAAAATGGAGGAATTAGAATTGATTTTGTTGGAAAATAATTATGACATGGTGGGGATTTCGGAGACTTGGCTGGACGAAAGCCATGACTGGGCTGTTAATTTACAGGGCTATTGTCTGTTCAGAAATGACCGTACAAATAGGCGAGGAGGAGGTGTATGTTTATACGTAAAATCATCCTTAAAACCCATCCTGCGTGATAATATAGGTGAATCTAATGGAAATGTAGAGTCTCTGTGGGTGGAGATAAGGGGAGGGGGAAAAAATAATAAATTACTGATAGGGGTTTGTTATAAGTCCCCAACAATAATGGAAGTGGAGGAGAATATCCTCATAAAGCAAATAGATGAAGCAGCGACTCAGGGAGAAGTCATTATTATGGGGGACTTCAACTACCCTGAAATACATTGGGGATCAGAAACCTGCAGTTCCAGCAAAGGTAATAAGTTTTTGAAAACTATAAGAGACAATTACCTTTCACAACTGGTTCAGGACCCAACAAGAAGGGGGGCACTGCTGGACCTAATATTAACCAACAGGCCAGACCGCATATCAAATATACGGGTTGGAGGTCACTTGGGTAATAGTGATCATAACTTAATAAGCTTTCAAGTATCCTTTACTAAGACGTGTAGTAGAGGGGCCACAAGGACACTAAACTTCAGGAAGGCAAATTTCCAACGGTTGAGAGATGATCTTAGTGCAATAAACTGGGACGATGTCCTGAGACATAAAAGTACACAACACAAATGGGAGATGTTTATTAGCATCCTGAATAGGACCTGTGCACAATATATACCCTATGGGAATAAGCATGCTAGAAATAGGAGGAAACCACTATGGCTAAATAAAGCAGTAAGAAGTGCAATATGTGACAAAAAGAAAGCATTTAGGGAATTAAAGCAAGTAGGTAGTGATGAAGCATTAAATAAATACAGAAAATTAAATAACATTTGTAAAAAGCAAATCAAGGCAGCAAAGATTGAGACAGAGAGACTCATTGCCAGAGAAAGTAAAAAGAATCCCAAAATATTTTTTAACTACATAAATAGTAAGAAACTAAAAAATGATGGTGTTGGCCCCTTTAAAAATAGTCTGGGTGAAATGGTGGATGAGGATGAGGAAAAAGCAAATATGCTAAATGACTTTTTTTCAACAGTATTTACACAAGAAAATCCCATGACAGACAATATGATCAGTGATAACAAAAATTCTCAATTAAACGTCACCTGCTTAACCCAAGAGGAAGTACGGCATCGTCTAAAAATCACTAACATTGACAAATCCCCGGGCCCAGATGGGATACACCCCAGAGTGCTGCAGGAATTAAGTACTGTCATAGATAGACCATTATTTTTAATATTTAAAGATTCCATAATAACAGGGTCTGTACCACAGGACTGGCGTATAGCAAATGTGGTGCCAATATTCAAAAAGGGGACAAAAACTGAACTTGGAAATTATAGGCCAGTAAGCTTAACCTCTACTGTGGGTAAAATCCTAGAGGGTTTTCTAAGAGATGCTATACTGGAGTATCTGAAGAAAAATAACCTCATGACCCATTATCAACATGGTTTTACGAGGGACCGTTCCTGTCAAACTAATCTAATAAGCTTCTATGAAGAAGTAAGTTCTGGACTGGACCAAGGAAATGCAGTGGATGTGGTGTATATGGACTTTTCAAAAGCTTTTGATACGGTGCCACACAAAAGGTTGATACATAAAATGAGGGCAATGGGGATAGGGGAAAATATGTGTAAGTGGGTTAAGAACTGGCTTAGTGATAGGAAACAAAGGGTGGTTATTAATGGAACACACTCAGAATGGGTCACAGTTAACAGTGGGGTACCACAGGGGTCAGTGTTGGGCCCGCTTCTATTTAATATATTTATTAATGACCTTGTAGGGGGCATATAGAGTAGAATCTCAATATTTGCAGATGACACTAAACTCTGCAGGGTAATCAATACAGAGGAGGACAATTTTATATTACAGGAGGATTTATGTAAACTAGAAGCTTGGGCTGCTAAATGGCAAATGCGCTTTAATGGGGATAAATGTAAAGTCATGCACTTGGGCAGAGGAATCAAAAGGTATAATTATGTGCTTAATTGTAAAACACTGGGCAAAACTGTCACTGAAAAAGACCTGGGTGTATGGGTAGATGACAAACTCACATTTAGTGGCCAGTGTCAGGCAGCTGCTGCAAAGGCAAATAAAATAATGGGATGTATTAAAAGAGGCATAGATGCTCATGAGGAGAACATAATTTTACCTCTATACAAGTCACTAGTGCGACCACACTTAGAATACTGTGTACAATTCTGGTCTCCGGTGTATAAGAAAGACATAGCTGAACTAGAGCGGGTCCAGAGAAGAGCGACAAAAGTTATTAGAGGACTAAGGGGTCTGCAATACCAAGACAGGTTATTAAACTTGGGGTTATTTAGCTTGGAAAAACGAAGGCTTAGGGGTGATCTTATAATAATGTATAAATATATGAGGGGGCAGTACAGAGACCTTTCTAATGATCTCTTTACTCTTAGGCCTGAGACTGGGACAAGGGGGCATCCTCTACGTCTGGAGGGAAGAAGGTTTAATCATAATCACAGACGCGGATTCTTTACTGTAAGAGCAGTGAGACTATGGAACTCTCTGCCACATGATGTTGTAATGAGTGAGTCACTACTAACATTTAAGAGGGGCCTGGATGCCTTTCTTGAAAATTATAATATTACCAGTTATATATACTAGATTCTTTGATAGGGCGTTGATCCAGGGAATTAGTCTGATTGCCGTATCCGGAGTCAGGAAGGAATTTTTTCCCCCAATGTGGAGATTAGTGTTGCCACATGGGGTTTTTTTTGCCTTCCTCTGGATCAACATGTTAGGCTATGGGTTGAACTAGATGGACTTAAAGTCTTCCTTCAACCTTAAAAACTATGTAAACTATGTAAAGACCTTCTTTTTCCTCCTAGAGGTGATTTTATTCTCTCCCGGGTAACCTCCCACCGTGCAAACTAATGTGGGAGTGCTGGAATGGGTCCCACCCACCATCCTAGGGTCCACCTGCAGATGGAGCTTCTGCCCCTTATTTACAGGTGCAGTTTCCCTCTGTGACGCCTGCTTGGCAGGGTGCCACACTGACAGGTACTAGTACAGATTATATGGTATTGGCACAGGACACCAGGTAGGATGAAAAGCACTGGCATGGTCGTACGGTACTGACACAGGGCATAAGGCACAGGACATCTGGTGTAGACAGGACAACAGTCATTGGCATGGTCATGTGGCACAGGACATCAGGTACTGGAAGGTACTGGCATTGATCATCTGCCACAGGACATTAGGTATAGGCACAGGACATCAGGTACACAAGAAAGGCTTTTTTAGGAACGCAGGCAGAGCGGTGCAAGAAACACAGGCAAGGCTGGAGACACCGGACGCAACCTAGACTGGAGACTGAGAAATCACTCTTTGCATGTGCAGAGTCTGAAGCTTAGGGAACTAGGCAGGAGCCAGGGACTGAAACACACATGAGTAGCTGTGGAAGGGTATGCAGTACGTGTAGGCAGCAACACAAAAGAGCCGAAGACACACATGGGGAAGAGCAGGGGACTGAAGCACACATGAATGGCTATGTAGGAGGGCAGAGGACCATGCAACATGTGTACACCCATTAGAACAAGAGGGCATCCGCACATATTGACAGGGACACCGGCGTTACAGTGATTTATTTGAACTTTTGGTAAGAATCAGGAGTCATGAAGAAGCTGATGACAAGTGAAGGAGGAATAATTTTAATTAGTAAAGTAATTAGTCAATGGTGGTAAATAATTTTTGATTTGGTTGCCAACCAGAAGGAAGTAATTTGTAATGCCATCAAGGTTCAGCTTATCAGTTAAAGGGAATCTGTCAGCTCGTGTTTGCTATTTCATTTGAAAGCAGCTTGCTGTATGCAAAAAAGAGACACTAAATCCAATAATGTATCACTTTGCTTACTGAGTGCAATGGTTCTGACACACTCAAAGGTTTTAGATTTAGCAATAAAGTACAGCTGAAAAAGCTGCCCCTCAACACCAGGATCTCTGTATGGAGTACAATGTCTATAGAATATGATCTGCTAATCTTCAAAGGGAGAGAGGTCAGTCTAGGAATCTCATTCCAAGTAGTCCAAGCAATAATAAGGTCCTAATGTTAAAACAATATTTGCAAGTAAACGCCTCCAACTCTGATAAGAAAGGTATCACTGAAATCATGCAGTCCGTACAGCTTGCTGTCCTTAGATGCAATACAACAACCTGCTGACATATTCATTTTAAGCACAGGAATGAGGATCTATGGAGGTGTCATTAGAGCATTTGAAGTGGTTGGATTTACAACTTCGGCAAGTCAGAGTGTGTGGATGTGTATCACTTAACTCAGGGGTCCCCAACTCCAGGCCTCAAGAGCCACCAACAGTGCATGTTTTCAGGATCTCCTTAGTATTACATAGGGGTTGGAATCATTATCTGTGCATTTGATCACATTAACACCTGTGCAATACTGAGGAAATACGGAAATCCTGCACTGTTGGCGGCCCTTGAGGCCTGGCGTTGGGGACCTCTGTGCTAACTGGTTGTTCTCACAGTACAAGTGGATCTCAGAATATACTTGCCTTGCATTTGACCTTATGTGATTGTCTAGAAAAGCAAAAGCTAAACCTGTAGCGCAAGTATATCAATGCAGTATGCAGGTGTATGTTCACACAGGCATAAAGACAGCAAAACCAAAGAAAAGAAACAAAAATTAGCAAATACCCTAAAATAAGTAAATAAATAAATTGCAAGTACGTAAAAATAGGGTACTTGATGACATTATTTTGATTAAAATGTAAAATCCATGCCACCATGTCATGATGACCCCATTGGGATGGTTATAACATAGCACCAAGTGACATTAGTATAATAATGACTGAGCAGGGTATGGGTCCCAACAGAGAACACCCAGTCATTGCAATCTAAAGTGTGGTCTGCCTTATATGAGCTGGACTATAAGTGTACATAGCTTCCCATTGCTGGGTTTTCTCTGCTGGGACCCAGGCCCTGCTCGGTCCTTATCAAACTAACGTCTCATGACGTCTTAACGTCTCTTTAAATACTTGATGATAGGTTAGGGCCGTCCGTCCTCATGAGGTCACCTTGATATGGTGGGACAGCTTTTATCAAAATTAGGTCACCAAGTACCCTATTTTAAATTTTATGCACTTGCAATTTATTTATTTACTTATTTTAGGATATTTGCTCATTTTTGTTTCTTTTCTTTGGTTTTGTTTTCTTATGCGATTGTCGCGGACATGTGGTTTTAAATAAAGCTGTGGCCATTAAACATCCCCGAAAAATGTGTTGTGTGTTTTATTTTATTTGGAACTTTTACTGTAGTTTAGGTCACGTGTTAATGAATGAGGGTCCTTTCCTCATCCAGAAGTCTTACTTTAGGCCTCCAGGGGCCCCCAGGAATCAGCACCCAAGTGTGATGGCTAGCATTACATGCCCTATGTCTACGCCCCTGCTTTTCATCATAACATGTTCTTCTGCAAATCATTTTACAAATATGTCCTGATCTCAGTGTACATTGCATATTGCTGTGTCAGCATCTGGGAACAAGTGAGACAAGATGATGTTGAAGTTGCTAAGCAACATGGGCACAGCGTGCTAGATAAAATATCTTTAATGTATGGCTGTCATGTGTTGCTAAAGCTTTAAATGACACATGGCCAAAAACGTGAAGCGAAACCTTGTGCTGAAAGAGAATCGCACTGAACGCTCAGGATGGAAAGATCTTTGAGGCTTTGTAAGAGTTGTCAAGGTCACACTGGTATTAGGAACATCGACTTGAAAGCTGCAGGTATAAAATGTACAGCAATGTAAACTCTATATGGAACACTGATTTCCAATGTTAATATACTGGATTATCGTAAGAGAATATTATTCTTATAATACACTAGTTGCTACAGAATCTCTTTTCTTTGTTTCAAGAGAGAAATTCCTGTCCAGAATTGATTGATATAAAAAAGTATACTATATATCATTTGATGATTGCATAAGGATGAGAATTTTGCTAATTAAAGGGAACCTGTAAATGTTTTTAACGTATGAAAGTAGTGGTACAACCTTTGTTTTAGAAAATGTTTCAATCATGAGAAACTAATGTAGAAACTATATGTAAATCAGGCTGATAGTGCGCTGTAGATGTGTCTATGTATTTGTAGTTGGTGACACCTGATGAAGGCGGTATTCAACCACTGAAACGCGTTATGTAGCAATGAAAATAAAGGTATACTTACATTAACCTTTTGCTCTCTTCTGTGTGCCCAGCGCTCCACCTGACTGCACATCTCTCTTCATTTATCAATACCCCTCTCTGAGGGCTGCGAATGGAGCAGCACAGGCATCGATACTTGGAGACCTGCAGGACCTTTGGTGATGTATTTCTCGTTACATGACTGCTTGGGATCCATGCCCCACAGCCCGACGGCCGATTCCTCACTAACCACAGGATTCGCCCGAGCTTGCACAAGGCTGAACAACCCGGATAGATGAATGGATCCCCGCTCTAATAGAAACCCCACTAGACCACCAGGTATAAATCTATGAGTTTCCCCCTGCTCTGTTTATTTTCTGTTAAATGTATGTGCTTCAGACCTCAAGAAAAAAGGGATAATGTTTAATGGGAGACAAGCGCTAATACAACCATTACAATACTCCTTTATATTTAAAAGTACCGTATATACTCGTGTATAAGCCGAGTTTTTCAGCCCAAAATTTGGGCTGACAAGTCTCCCCCTCGGCTTATACACGGGTCAATACGGTAGTCTCTGCGTGGTGGGGGCTGTGGAGGCAGGAGGAGGAGGGGGGAGGCTGCAGTATGAGCGGCCCCGTCACGTGGGGCCGCTCATTATATATGCACTGCTTCCCCCTGTCAATCAGCGGCAGGGGGAAGCAGTTCATATATGCCCCCCAAATGCTGCCACACTCCCCCCTTGTAAGGGCCCCCCCCGCTGCTGTAAGGGCCCCCCCCGCTGGTTATATTACCATCCCGGTCTTCTGATCAGCGCCGCTCCTCGGTGCTCTGTCCGTCCAGCTACATCCGGAATCCCCGGCCGTCGCAGGCATATGACGTCATCGCGCGACGGCCGGAGATCCCGGATGCAGCGAGGACAGAGGACGGAGCATGAAGAACGGAGCGCCGAGGAGCGGCGCTGATCAGAAGACCGGGATGGTAAGTTAAGCAGGAGGGGGGTGAGTGCCAGCATTTGGGGGCTGCTCAGTACCCCCAGGGGGCTGCTGGGTACCCCCTGGGGGCTGCTGGGTACCCCCAGGGGGCAGCTGGGTACCCCCAGAGGGGCTGCTGGGTACCCCCAGGGGGCAGCTGGGTACCCCCAGGGGGGCTGCTGGGTACCCCCAGGGGGCTGCTGGATACCCCCTGGGGGCTGCTGTATTACCCCCAGGGCTGCTGTATATACTGCTGGGGCCTGTATACCACTGGGGCTGCTGTATACTACCACTGGGACTGCTGGGGCTGCTATATACTACCGCTGGGCCTGCTATATACTACCACTGGGGCTGCTGTATACTACCACTGGGACTGCTGGGGCTGCTATATACTACCACTGGGGCTGCTGGGGATGCTATATACTACCACTGGGGCTGCTATATACTACCACTGGGGCTGCTATATACTACCACTGGGACTGCTGGGGCTGCTATATACTATCGCTGAGGCTGCTATATACTACCACTGGGGCTGCTATATACTACTGCTGGGGCTGCTATATACTACCACTGGGGCTGCTATATACTACCACTGGGACTGCTGGGGCTGCTATATACTACCGCTGAGGCTGCTATATACTACCACTGGGGCTGCTATATACTACTGCTGGGGCTGCTATATACTACCATTGGGGCTGCTATATACTACCACTGGGGCTGCTATATACTACCACTGGGGCTGCTGGGGATGCTATATACTACCACTGGGGCTGCTGGGGCTGCTGTATACTACCACTGGGGCTGCTGCTGTATATACAACTGGGGCTGTTGCTGTATACTACCACTGGGGAGGCTGCTGTATACCACACTGCTGGGGCTGTATACCTGTGCTGGGGTCCACCCTCGGCTTATACACGAGTCAATAGGTTTTTCCAGATTTTTGGGGCAAAAGTAGGGGGGTCGGCTTATACACGGGTCGGCTTATACACGAGTATATACGGTATATTAATATATTATATATATATGTGTGTGTGTGTATACTGACAGACTACCTTCTACACTTTGCATTCAGTGGTTGTATAAATGTGAAAAAGCTTTGTCGCCCTGTAAGAAAATATTCCCTAGTACAGTATATAAATGTCACAGAAAATATAGCAATAAGGTCATTTTCTCATTAATACTGCTAAATAGTAGTCAAATATTTACATGCTAAAAGATTTAACACTAGAATTTCCATTAAGAAAGTACTTTATATCTAAATTAATATCACCAATACTACTGTACATGTGTATTATGGTGAGGAACGGTAGAGTGGCTGTCACATCCTACTGACGGACTCCACACGTGGACCCACTGGACCGCGTAGAGCGGATGCTGATACCGGGATGACAGAGAGACGGACCAGTAAAGTAGAGTCAACAGGTTTATTTGAACAACACACACACACCCACGCCCCAGGGGAGGGCCACACGGCCACAGCACCAGAACACCACCGAAGGAGGCCCCGGAGCGCTTAACCCCTATACAGGGATACCGCCGGTACCAACCTCGGAGGGACCGATGAAGCGGACACGGGTGTTAAACCGACCCAAGGCAACGTGGGAAACAATACAGCAAGCGGGTATAGGATCGGACACGGGGAACCGGGAACACGGGGAATCCGGAGCCAGGCTTGAGACAGCGATCAGCTTGGAAGAGATCCGGGAATTCGGCCAGGAACGAGGCAGTCAGCAAGGAGCCGGCAGGGCAGGAATCTGTGGGAAGGAACACACAGAAATCAGGTAACAAGCCAAATGAGGAACGACCTGACCAGACCAGAAATGGCAGCTCCACTAGGGAGAAGGTTGCCCTGGCCCCGACTGACTGGAAATAGGAAGTTTATATCATAGCAGGGCAGTCCTGATTGGCAGGACACAGAAGCATGGTGATTGGCTGAGGGGAGGAGCATGCTCCCTGCAGTCTCTCCAGCAGAAACAGGTTTGGAGATGTAGTTTCATGTGCTCAAGCAGTAGCCCCGGAAAGGGAGGAGAAGAGCAGCGCTACTCCAGCAGAGGGCGCTGGAACCCTGCGGCAGACCCCCGAGGGGGTAGCAGTGGCTAAGGTACACACCACAGCACATTACATGAAGTTAGGAGTCTTGGTTGGCACTGTGGACTTGGCGCTACAGCTTTGCAGTTCGTATGATGCCAGTGATTTCGGCTGGCTAGATGTTGTACAACGAACAGTTCTTTAAAACAGTATTTTACTAAACAGCCACTTGACAGCAATTATGCACAGTAGATAGCAGTCACATACTGTTTTGTATGGTTCTTCCTCAAACACACATTATTTCTATACACATCCTCTTTGCTTCCACAACTTCACTTAGTCCTGCCTTTAGCAATCTCACTTCCATCACCGCAACCCAGCTTAGGGACTCGGGTATCTGGGCCCTCTGCTGCGGTAGAGATGTTACTGGTGGTCTGCCCAGACCCGTGGCTCTGGTGGTCAACTGAAAAGGGGTAGTCAATTTGGGAATGAATGTTTTAAAGTTTATCATGACGTCACCTGCAGCTTCTGGTGATTGAGCACCAGCGCCACTTCAGACCTCCGGAGGGTGGTGGTATAGTGGCAAAGATGGTACAGCTCCCTGCAGGTCGAGCTGGCCCTCCGGGGCAGGGATGCCCCGGTGGTAATAGGGTGCTGTTGATGAAAATGAGTGGAGCATGGTATTGAAGAGAAACAGATACACGGAGACTTAGTCACTCTACCCGGGTACTTTACTAGAACAATGCAGATGGCAATACAGTTCACAGTGGCAAAACAGTCTTTATCCGGTCAGGTAGTCACAGTGGGCTGCAGAGTCTCTTGAAGTCTTCCGTGGTATGCCTTCCTGGATCTAACCTGTGTCCGCTGCTCGTGCCTGTCCTGGGGTAGCCTGCTTAATACCAGGCCCGTTGAGGTGCTCTGATCATCCCGGCTTCCACTCTCTCCCTCTCCTGCTCTGGGATTCGACCCCGGTTGGTTAACCTGGTGTGACTGATCCCGCCAGACAGGGTGTCAGGGCAGGTAAATGGACCCACAACCTCCAGTGTTCTCGGCTGAGGGGCTGGACTCCCTGACCGTCTTCGGAAGCGGTATTCCGGTAAAGTGGACATTGATTTATGGGTGCAGTTCCCCTCTTGTGCCACCTGACCAGGTGAGGCGCCACATTAGCAAAACCGTCAAGTTAATGAGACTCATTTCTTTAACCCACAGTTCCCAGTCCTATCTTCTTCTCAAAGGAATTGACTTGCCAATATGGCTGAATTTAGCTTAAAGCTTGCTGATGCTTAGGAAACTCCGGACTCTGGTACGTTCTGGCCCATCACATCTCTAAGTTTTAAAGCTAAGTGTCTTGTCCCAGGATGTGACGACCATCCGCTGCCAAAGTGGAGCTGCTGGTAAGGCAGAAACTCTGAGACCCTGTAGCCCCTATATATATTGAAATTACTGCGGAGCACATGATGTAACTGCCTATAGGTGAACAACAGATCAGAGCAGCGAGGTCGCCAGGCAGGATCAGGTTAGGAGGTCAGGGATTACTAAATCAGGATACAAAAGAGTAGTCAGAAGGCAGCATCAATACTGGGATGGCAGCAAAAGTACACTATGGTCAGGCAGTAGAAGAGTTTAAAATCTAGGCAAGGGTGGGGTCAATATAGTAGAAAAATTAACTAGATAGCAGGGGAAACCAAGAATATATCTGGCAGTTTGAAGGTATGCCCCAAGGTACTTGAAGGGCATGGTGCCCTCTCATAGGCTGGAGCTCAGAGCCTGATGACCTCACCCAGACTGCCCCTACAACTGGCCAGACAGTGATGCACCACAGGTACCAGCCACCACAATTGTGATAGAGGAATAAGAATGAAGCTTGCGACTACCAGATGCAGGGGCGTATCTAGGGGGATGCAGCCGGACCTTTTGCACCGGGCGCCAGTCCCCGCCGCCGGAACTAATCTCGACGTATATTGTGCACGGCCACGGGTGGCCGCGGAGCTGCGTGCACACAACCATCCCCTGCTGCTGGCCTTGTCCGCCCCGCCCCCTGGCAGCAGTTAACACCCCCCCTGGCAGCAGTTAACACCCCCCCCTGGCAGCAGTTAACACCCCCCCTGGCAGCAGTTAACACCCCCCCCGGGCACGTCGCGCTGTGGCTGACGTCACCCGGCGTGCCGCACAGACGGAGTCACGGAGAGGAGAAGAAGAGGAGCCGAGGTTAGGAGCTGCTGACCGCTGTGGCCTGCCTCCTCCTCCTGAGTCCCGACTCCTGACTCAGACTGAGTCGTCCGGGTCCCGGTCCGTCCTAGGCTAGCTGCGCGGCTGCGCCTACAACTCTACTCGTCTCTCCAGTCATAATAAAGTAAAAAGTAACCCTAATCAGGCGGGGGGGGGGGGTTTATGGAGGGGGACGGGTGCCTGTGGGAGTTATGAGGTGTATATATATCTACATCAGGGCAGGTGCAGGCACACACTATGAGGTATAATATTATACCTCACAGTGTGTGCCTGCCTGGTGATGTATACATATATACACCATAGTGTGCCTGCCTGATGTATACATATATATACTTGAGGTATATATATGTATACATCAGGCAGGCACACTTTGAGGTATATATATGTATACATCAGGCAGGCACAAACACTATGAGGTGGATATATGATATATACACCTCATAGTGTGTGTGCCTGTCTGATGTATACATATATACACCTCAAAGTGTGCCTGCCTGAAGTATAAATACATATATATATACCTGAGGTATATATATGTATACATCATCAGGCAGGCACACTATGAGGTGTATATATGTATACATCAGGCAGTGAAACACATAATACACAGAGCACAGCTGTATATAGATGACTGTCATCTATATACAGCTGTGCTGTGTGTGCAGCCTGTGCGTGCTCTATATACAGCAGTGCCTGTATACCTGAGGTATATATATGTATACATCATCAGGCAGGCACACACTATGAGGTGTATATTTGTATACATCATCAGGCAGGCACACACTATGAGGTGTATACAGTATATCTATACACCAGGCAGGCACACACTATGGGGTGTATATATACTGTATAGCTACGCATCAAATAAAAATTGGCATTGGCGGGTGTAATGGGGGGGGGGGTCAGGGGCTCCAAAATAAATCCTTGCCCCGGGTGCCAGAAAATCTAGTTACACCTCTGACCAGATGCCTCTGCAGGGTCCTTTCCCCCATCACCAGCAAGCATGGCGATGGCCAACAATAGAGGCAGGAACTAAAGGAGCAGGTGCCGATGAGGACATGGCCCCCTTATCATCGCCACCACTAACCAAAGTAATCCAGCAGCATCTAGTGGCTGGAGCAGAACATGCAGTCACAGATTCTGAAGGAGACGTGACACAGGACCTGTCTCCAGTCACTCACTTTATAGTCTACTCTTTCTTTGTTCTCTGGATCATGAAATATTCTACTTCAGTCTCTCCTCACGTCAGGAACACCCACATCATGTGTCTCTGCTCAACAGTCAGACCTTAGGTTTGTCACTGATGGAAGCATGGCCATATCTGCCCTCTTGACAGTAAACCATCATTGTCCCTTCCCCTGTCTCCCACTTTGGATTAATACCAAACATTAACTTCGTCTTGCCCTGTTGTCAAGTAATACAAACTTTATCATAATTCACTAATGTCATAGTTCACATTACAATAAAACTGGTGTCTTCAAGGAAGAACATTGGCAGTATGTCCATCTTCTTACACAAGCAAATTGGTGCTGCCACACTTAGACTACATATTAACACCATCCTACTAATGAATAAAACCCTCTGTACCACAACCATTAGTACCAATTATAAGACATATAAAGGCCCCATTACACGGGGCGACATCGCCGCCAATTACATAGGTGACGTAGGGGCGTGGCCTATTGGCGGCGACATCGCCCCTTACGTCGCCTCATGTAAAGGGGCGATGTCGGCGCCGCCGGGAGGTCGCCTGGTTTCAGAGCAGTGTTCTGAAACCAGGCGACCGATTTGGGGTGATCTGCACACATCACCCCATGTAACCGGCCGCCGGCGACCTGTCAGGCGATGGGAGCCATAGGTTCCCATTGTCCTGCATCGCCGCTGGCGTTTTTAGACACCCCGTCGGCGATGCCGCCTGTCAGCTTGCCGGCGCGGCGCTGGAGATGTCGCCCAATGTAAATGGGGGACGGCAACACTGGCGGGGCGCCAAAAAAGTGCGCGCATCCGCCAATCACCGCCGACATCTCCAGCCCCTTCGCAAGGTATGACGGGGCCTTAAGGGAAAAATTATATCATCACATCATGACCATAATTGTCAGCATATACAGTTGTGACTGACAAATTCGCCAAATTGAATACTAACAAAAAAAACACAATACTAACACTGATATTACCCCATACAATGACTATATAGTAATAAGTATTAATTATTCACAAGATGGAGGAAGTGTATATAGTAGAGGAAAATCCAGTGACTCACCAATGACATCTACAAATTAATAACTATAGGAAAGGGAAACAGATATGTGCAGCTCACTAGTATGTTCCCACGAACTCTCAGGCATCCAGATATAGTGGGTGACCTCCACTGGTGCAGATTAGAAAAACACTAATTCCGGTGCATCTCTTCTTCAGTTATAAGAACATAAAGTCTTTATTCAAACTTGTGGATTCATAAAAACATTACAGACACCCCCATTGGGGCCCGCCAGACATATTTCGAGGTGAAATCTCTGAACAGTAGGCATAATGTCCTTTATTCTTTTATAACTGAAGAAAAGTCTACAAGTTGAGTCATTAATTTAACTGTGACTTGTCTCTGCAAAGTAGAAACACATGAACATCTAAGGGCCACGTCACACACACAGATATCTGTGCAGATATTGTTCACAGATCTCTGGTTGCAGTGAAATCATGGACATATTGTTCCATTTTGTGGCTGTGTACAAATGGAGCCATGTGTCCATGATTTCACTGCAACCAGAGATCTGTGAACAATATCTGCACAGATATCTGTGTGTGTGACGTGGCCCTAAGGCTAATGACTTTTAGAGCTCACTTTTACTGCTCACTTTTCTCCCACTTCTACCGTAACAATACCTACCTTTTGTTGACCCCCCAAACCACAGTTATAGTTTCCCCCAAAATAAAATTAATTACAATAGTGATGCATTTATATTTATATTGCTTTGAAAAAAATATTCATATCCTGTGAACTTTCCCATATTTTTTCATGTGAGAACCACAAATTAAATGTATTTTATTTGGATTTTATGTGATATAGCAACGCCATAGTCATGTGATATACCAGTATCAAGTATTTGGGAAGAGTACAGGAAATAATACATGGTTTTCAAAATAGTTTAAAAATATACATCTAAACATTGTGACTTGCATTTATATTTAGTCCCCATGAGGTAATACTCTGTAGGGCCACCTTTCCGTGCAAGTTTTCTACAAAGTCTTATGCGGTCTCTAAGATATACCTCCAGGATTGCCCTATTTAGCTCCATCCATTTTCCCATCAACTCTGACCAGCTTCCCTGCCCCTGATGAAGAAAACATCCCCACAGGATAATGCTGCCTCCACCATATTTGATGGAAAGGACGTTGTTTTCATGGTGATGTACAAAGTTAATTTTCCAACACTCATAGCATTTTGCATTGAAATCAAAAATCTCTTCTTTGGTCTTTTTGACCAATCTTCTTCCACATGTTAGCTGTGTCTTCTACATGGTCTTTTGCAAACTAGAAACAACATGTCTTTTCGTTTGCTTTTAAATATTGCTTTCTTGTTTCCAATCTTCCATAATGATCAGCTTTTGTGGAATATACAACTGTGTGAACCGGACACCCCCGGATCAGATTCCGGCCCCATAGTAACCCTATGAGGCCGGAATACGCCGAATGAATGTATTTTGGCATCCGTTTTTTGGATGTCCAGAGAATCCGGAAGGAGTCGGATTTTTCTCCCGGACACAAAATCGGAACATGCACCATTTTTGTGTCCAGGGAGAAAAATCTCCCCATATTGGATCCTACCGGATTCTCCCGGATCCGGGGCAATTTGGTGCTCCCTAACATGGGAGCCTACGGGGCCGGATTGCCCTGGTCTGGGGGATTCGGGAACCGGAGACCTGTGGCTGCACGCCACTGTTATTTCAGGACCGCGGCTAGCTCCCCGCGACCGTGGTCCTGAATCATCATCAGCGGCAGCTGCATCCGGCTGCCCTCCGGTTCTGTGTGCTGATACGGTCCGGGGCTGTCAGGTTCATCATTGCCTGCTCCCTGTAAACTGTT
The DNA here is from genome assembly GCA_033576535.1 of Allobates femoralis. NCBI lineage: Eukaryota > Metazoa > Chordata > Amphibia > Anura > Aromobatidae > Allobates > Allobates femoralis. The sequence continues at coordinate 214,518,553 of JARQOC010000002.1, read as the reverse complement.
TTGTCTTTCTGGTGTTCCTAACCCCAGCTCGTGAATTGGATTTCGTCTCTGACTACCCCTTGTTGTAATGTGCCATTTCCTGGACCTAACTTTGGAATGTTTGACCTTCCTTTACTTATCAAGTAAGTAATACTATAACAATTGCTATTTGTAATTGTAGACTTATCCCTCAACTTCTTGAACTAGTTACTGTAGTGACTCGCATCACATGTGTACTTTTTAAATTGTTTTCTTTTTAATGAGGCAAAAGGGGAGTAATTTGAACTTTAGTGTTTTTTTAATTTTTTTTCATAGTTTTAAAAAAATTTCTTTTACTTTTTACTGTATTTAGCAGTCCCCCTAGAGGACTTGAAGTTGGGATTGTCTGTTCACTTGTGCTATACAGTACATAGCAGAGCATCAGTACTGCTCTGAATTGTGAAAATTACGATCACCTATGAAAGCAAGCTAAACCCTGGCTTTCACAGGAGTATCATTATGATAGACACAAGGGTCTTTAGCAGATTCTTGGCTGTAATAGCAACCCATTAGTGCCTCACAATGGCGCCATGTGCTTGTCAATGGGCGCATTGAATGACGGTCGCTCCAAAACATATTAATCAGCCATCATCTGCCCAGAAAGATCAAAGTTATGGACACAATGTATGATGCAAATGTCCATAATATGTCGTGAAGGGGTTAATGGTATTATCCAAATTTCACATATATAACATATATGTAACATTACAAAAAAGAACTCACGTAACTATTTGACCAAAATTATCCTCTTTATTTTTATATACTAACAAGTAAAAGTATAGAACTATACAACTATGTTCACTTATTGTATTTCTGAAAACCATGCTGAATCTCAAGCTGTTGGTTGCTGGGTTGGTATTAATTATTCATAGGAACTATATCTAGCAAATCCACACACATTAAGTGCAGACTATAAAACTACTATCATACCATTGATGCTGAAAGCATCATTAACATACGTATTTGACAGAGGTTTATGAACAAAGTTTAACATTCACATCTTACCAATTATCTGAAGAAGGACATTGGACGCTGAGAGAGCATCTGTCAGGAATGATATATTACAATATATTCTGGATACATTTAGTCTGTTTTTACTTTTGGCTTATTTGACTTTTAGGGCTGCTGTGGAGCTGTAGAGTTGATCAATTACAAAGTTGCTAATTATTTTAATGTTAAAAGGTGAAATCTGTAGTAAAATTATTGAGTAGTCGTTAAAGTAGATTAAATTCAGATGGATCACAAAAAAAGTCTTAATCTCACATTGATCATCAATATGAATTACGTCTGACCTGCAGATATACAGTAAGTAAATAGCATCCTCTGATGGGTAAAAAGGCAGCAGCTATCAGCTGTACACCACAGTCGACAACCGACTGTTAACTTCTTCAGAGTCTTCTCTGGAGGTGTGTGCTTTGACTCTTCCCACCCAGATGTCTCCAATCACAACTCAGCATGTATTCTAGCATTTTCACACACTGCCAAGCTACGATTGGCAGTATCAAGTAGGGTTGGATAACAGCACACGCCTTAGAGAAGATTCTAAAAAAGTCTCCTGTTGGACTGCAAGCAGAGATTTCACACCCTGTGCTTCCAGAAAATAAATGGGAACATCTTTGCATTTAAGAGACGCAACACAAAATGGAAAAGAACTGCTGGATCTCATGGATTTTTGCATAGTGTTTCACATGTTTTTTGAGCAAGTGACAGGTCTTTTTTGAAGACATCAAGATAAATGTAATATCTTATTTTCTCATGCTTTTTATTAATTATTTTAGTAAATTTTACTTTTAAATAAAAAATGAGAATCAGCTTGTGAAACTAAATACTTGAGCATGAGAAATTTAACCAATCAAATTCAGCAACAAAATAATAGGTAATGAGGCGGTCGACAGGGTAGGGGGTACTCGGGTACCAGGACTGATGGCGACTTTGTTGGGGGATCACGGCTGGTCAGTCCCTGGTTCCGTGCCCTGGATCCTCAATGGCAGGGATGGTGGGGGATAAGGGAATTGGTAACGTCACGCCACCTGTAGTTCCTGGTAAACGGGTATACCAGCACTGCAGCTGGCCACTGAGGTGATGGAAGTGCAGCTCAGTGTAGTACAGCTCGCCACAGGTGGAGCTTTACCTCAGGGCAGCAGGGATGGATGAGGGGAGTTGTAGTCGCGTCTCTGCAGTCAATGCGGTCAATAGCGGCGGTTAAGCAGGCACACACACAGTGATCTTTGTTTCGGCACCTTTTACTGGTGATAGGGTAACAGATACAGTCCAGAGAAATAACCAGGTCCCCGGTGCAACTTGGGACTTCCACCTTAGAAAGTTGTGAGGCCTCCTCTTTATCTGTGCTCTGTGGTTTGGGGTAAGTCCTGCCTGTGACTGAACTCACCGCTCCTTATCCCTCTCAGGGTTTTGCTCTAAACTGACAATGAGGTCCTTCTACGGGGTCCCTATTCCTCCTATAGACCCTGGTCCTGTACTTGGTTAGTTTGAGTGTCTCTTGTCTGTTACCTGAGGGGGTTTTGGTCCTCCTGGTTCTCCCAAGCTTTTACTGCTGCAGTGGATGCTGGCAGTGTCGGACTCCGGTGTCCGGGTGTGCTACAAGGAAACTTTGACTGGTTCCCTTCCTTGATTCCCCTACTCTCCACTGGCCTCCGACCATCTCCCAAGGGTGTAGCACAGCTGGGTTAGTGTTCCCTGGTCCTGGGCCTGGATCCTTCCCAGCGACCAGCTCCTGACTCCAGCTCTCTCCACAGACTCACTAGAAATAACTAACTCCTGGGACTAACCGACTCCTCATCTCAGGCCTGGATCTTTTAAAGGGGATCTGGCTTAAGGCAGACAGAACTCCCCCTTCAGATCTAGGGTGGAAGGTGTTGGGTGCTGTGTGAACTAAGGTGTAATTCCCTCCTTGCACTGGTGGATCCTGTGGCAATCCCCTGCAGGGGTGCCACACTAACATAATGACTAATCAGCTTCTTAAAAGGAACCTTAAAGGGGTCTTCTCATGAACAAAATTCATTTTAAAATTTACCTTAATCAATAGTTCTTGAATAATAATAATTTCCACAATTGGATGTGTTTAAAAAATGTCCCTGTGCTGAGATAATCTTATATATGTCCCTGCTATGTACTGTGTAATGGTCATGTCTGACTGTACAGGGACATGGTCTGATCATACCACATCTGCTGTGCTGAGATAATCTTATATATGTGTCCCTGCTATGTACTGTGTAATGGTCATGTCTTACTGTACAGGGACATGGTCTGATCATACCACATCTCCTGTGCTTAGATAATCTTATATATGTGCCCCTGCTATGTACTGTGTAATGGATGTGTCTGACAGTACAAGGACATGGTCTGATCATACCACATCTCCTGTGCTTAGATAATATAATAAATGTGTCCCTGCTATGTACTGTGTAATGGATGTGCCTGACAGTACAGGGACATGGTCTGATCATATCACATCTCCTGGGCTGAGATAATCTTATATATGTGACCTGCTATGTACTATGTAATGAATGTGTCTGACTGCACAGGGATAAGGTCTAATCATACCACATCTCCTGTGCTGAGATAATGTTATATATATGTCCCTACTATGTACTGTGTAATGGTGATGTCTGACCATACAGGGACATGGTCTGATGATACCGCAATCATGTCACAAATCTGCATGAAAATCCTCATGCCAGCGAATTCAGAAGTTTTGTGCATGTTGCTTTTTATTTACCCTTGCAGATTTGGTGCAGAAATTAATCTACATCATCTCAATTCTTGCTGCATTTTTGCAGCGTTTTTCACCCCAAATTCATTAAAACTGCATGGAATAACGCATGCCAAAAATGTGCCAATAAAGCCTCACTGACGCATTGCATTTTTGGTGCATTTTTCTGCCAGGAGATGTAGATGAACTCAATGGATTAAGCTAATTAAGCTATGCACACTTCTGCACCAAATCTGCATCCCTTGGCAGAAAAACGCACCAAAAATGTGACATGTTTTTCATGTGTTTTTGATGCAGTTTTGTCACAAAATGTCTATGCCTGCAAAGTCAATGAGTATTCTTTTATTCCCTTGCAGATTTGCTGCAGAAATACAGATGCCTTTCTGCCGCGTCTTTGGCATGTGTTTTTCTATGTGGTTGTAAAAGCATTTGGGGTGGAAATACGCTGCAAAAATGCACCAAAAATTGACATACTGCAGATTTATTTCTGCGCCTCATCTGCAAAGGTAAAAAAGCAACATATGCACAAAATGTATGAATTCTCATTGATTTTACTGTCATAGAGGATTTGCATGCAGTTTTAAGACATAACTACCCTAAAAAGGCATCGAAAATGTGTCACATTTTGGGGGTGTCTTTCTGTCATGAAATGCAGATACGGAGAATTTTTTCATTGATCTCACCTCAGGTGAACTCAATTATGGATAACTGGCATGCGTGCGCATTATTGATACCAAAGGTGTCGGTTAATCAGGTAATCCAGCACCATTGAAGTCAATAATACGTAATCAGGAACCATTGAACGCAATGCTGAATTACCTGAATTGAGTTCATGTAGCATGTAGCAATTTCAGATATCAAGTGGCATTGAGGTTTGCATTGATGAAGAATGGCCCCACTATCTTTGTACCTCATATACCACACCATACCATCAATTTTTGTGTTCCAACAGTCTTTGAGGGATCTATCCACTGAGGGTTAGTGTCAGACCAATAGTGGTGGTTTTGTTTGTTAACTTCACCATTCACAAAAATGTTTGCCTCATCACTCATCTGAAGGTAATTGTCTATGGTGTGAAGATACGAGATGTACAGCATCTGAAACAACAGATACTGGAAGCCTGTGCTAGCATGTCTTCTGCGGTGTTGCTATCTGTGTGTGAAGAGTGGGAGAAGAGGGTTACATTGACAATCCAACACAATAGGCAGCACTTTGAACACATTTTATAAGTGATCATAAACTTGTAAATAACTCATAAAAGAATAAAGTTACATTAAACCCAAGCACACCATTGTTTTTCTTATGAAATTCTCAATACATTTGATGTGTCACATGACCCTCTTCCCATTAAACAAATAAAGTTGGATCCAAAATGGCCGACTTCAAAAGGGCCGCCATGGTCACCACCCATCTGGAATAGTTTTCCCCTCCCATATACTAATGTGCTGTAAACAGGAAGTTGATATCACCAACCATTCCCATTTTATTTAGGTGCATCCATATAAATGGCCCATCCTGTACTTAATGGGTCCTGCTGTGCCACCGCATCTACTTCTGGGCCGCTCATTATTTTCCAGGATACTCACTGCAGAGGACGAAACAGCCAATCACAGACACAGTCAAACAGAATGGCTGTTCGAGTAACCTGCAATCAGCCCATACATTCTAGTATGGTGGAATGTATTGGATGGTTTCAGTTTACTCCAGCAGCCAATCACAGGTGCCCATTCTCTGTGACAGCATCTGTGATTGGCTGTTTGGTTTGTCACACATATAGTAGTGTAAAAATAAATAAATTATTTTTAAAAAATGACATAGCGCTCCACGCTATTTCTGATTTTCAGTGCAGATAAAGCAGACAGCTATGGGCTGCCACCCCTAACAGCCTGGCTTTACCTTCACTGACAATCAAAAACACCCCCCTAGAGATATGCTGTCCACTCCTGTCAGCATGTGAGGGGTTAATAAGCCCTTTACAGTATAGCCGGCTATTGTCAGCTTTGTACAAATTTCTGAATGAAGCCGCAGGTCCTGACAGTACAGGAGATACTGTACGTAATGTATGTATAGTATCAGCCGCTGTCCAGGGTCCTGTAAGCAGTTACATTACGTCTATGGGCTGCACACTGCCATAGACCTACTGTAACTGCTTACAGGACCTTGGACAGCGGCTGATACTATACATACATTATGTACAGTATCTCCTGTACTGTCAGGACCCGCGGCTTCATTCAGAAATTTGTACAAGGCCGATAAAAGCTGGCAATAGTATAAGTGCCTTATTAACCCTTCACATGCCCACAGGAGTAGACATGTTGCCCACAGCTATTATTAATATTTAATGTGTTAATAAACATTTAACACTTTGCTCATCCCTGTGACAGCAGGGATGAACAAAGTAGACGGTAACCACATTGCTAAGGATTACACATCCGGAGCAATCCGATTACCGCATTGCGGTTGACAGCACACATTTTTCCCCAAAAATGTGTGTGAAGGCAATTGCGGTTACCACATACGGATCTGGATGCGGTCACTGCAATTACCTTGCAAAGTGTGACCTCAGCCTATTTCTTACGTTTTTAGGTAACATTAAAACCTATGTAATTTCTGGAAAAACTGTCCACACACATTGTTTTTTGTTCTCTGCAGAAAGTGGAAACAACAAAAAGGTTTTGCTGCATTTTTGAAAGAATGAGTATGGCTAGGGTCACACTTAAAAATCAAATTGCGTTCACCGCATCCAGATTCGGATGCGGTGAATGCAATTGGCTTCAGACAAGCCTCAATCCAGGAACCGGATTGCTGAACCGCAATCCGGTAACCGGATCGCTCTGGATGTGTAATACGGACCAATCCAGTTACTGGATAGTTTGCTCATCCCTGCTGCCACAGGAATGAGCAAACTGTTCTTTGTGTTATAAAAGTATTAATTTTATTAATAAATGTGTGTATACTGTCTCTAGGGGGTGCCCACCTCCCGTAGAGACCTACCACCCACTCAGGTGGCCATATAATCATTTAATCTCTTATGTACAGCAGCCGCCTCCTGTCAGCTGCTGTACATTTTTATCAATGAAGGCGCCGGCTCCTCTGAGAGCAGCGCGCATACTATAGCTATTGTAGGTATAGTATGTGCGCTGTCCGAGGTCCTGAAGGCTTATACAGTAAGATCTATGGGCAGCGCTGCCCATAGATCTTACTGTATAAGCCTTCAGGACCTCGGACAGCGCACATACTATACCTACAATAGGTATAGTATGAGCGCTGCTGTCAGTGAAGCTGCTGGCTTCATTCAGGAGCCGGCTGCAGCACATAAGAGATTAAATCATTATATGGCCACCTGAGTGGGTGGTAGGTCTCTGGGGGGTGTGAACACCTCCTAGAGACACTATACACACATTTATTAATAAAATTAAAAGTTTTTAAACACAGAGAACACTTTGCTTATCCCGGCGGCAGGATACACATCCTGAGCAATCCGGTTACTGCATTGCGGGTCAGAGAACCACTACGAAAACTGCAGCCTGCATGATTTTTCACGTAGGCTGCAGAGCTGGAGGCGGTAACCGGATTGCTTGTGAAGAAATCCGGTTTTTATAATAGGCTCCTATGAGGAGCGTTTCCTGATCCGGTTTTGAGCATTTTAAAAGCTCAAAACCGGATCAGGTTTTTAAAAAAAAAAAAAAAACAGAAATGTGACCCTAGCCTATGTCAATTCTTTTCTGCATTTTTGCTATAGTTTCTATTTCTCTATAGTTTCTACAGCAAATACGCAGGAGCCAATCCCCGGCAAAAATGCAGCAAAAACGCTGTAAAAACGCACCAAAAATGCCACAAATCCACAGGAAAAAACGCATAAAACCTCCTGCCAAGTAAAAAGCCAATCCTAAAGGTACCGGTACACGCTGCCAAACCGCCGGCGAGATGGCTGGCAATTCCCAAATTCGGCGATGTTGAAACCACATCGCATGTGCGTAGTGGCGTGTGACTGGCCGATTCTACGGCGAGAAATCGCTGGTGGAGTGTTGCCTGAATGCCCTGCACTGCAGGGCAATCAGGCGATATCCACCAGGCGATTTCAGCGGATTGTGCCATGTGACAGGGCGATACCGACGTATACAGCGATCCTGAAATCAATCCCGTAGGCGTGCTTGGGTGGTGTTTTTTCGTGCCCCATCTGCGGCGATTGGTGGGTGATACTGCGTTCCAATTGGCTGGCCGTGTCCAAGGCGCCTTATTTGATGACCCGTGTGTTCATACAAGGCTGACCAATGGGACTGCAGTTCCGTCCGCCAATTGCAGTGATAGGGGCGCAGTGAAACATACTCTAGCATGCCCCCTATTAAAACAGTATGGCCACATCGCTGCTACGATTATGATGTGTGACACGGCGATGTGTGAAGGGAAGATCGCTTCCGGTCTACTGCAGGCGATTTCCGGGATGCAGGATCGCCAAAGATCGCATGCTAGATCGCTATGCGTGACAGTTCCACAGTCATCAGAAAAAAGTGCCTGAAACGTGCGCGCTCACATCAAATTGCCAGCGATATGGAAGCCATATGGCGGCGTGTGACGGTACCTTAAGATTTGCTATGGATTTGCTGCTTTTTCACAAAACCAAAAACCAATGTGTCTGGACTTAGCCTCAATGGCGCTGTCAGTAATCGGAATGGCATTTAAATGGTTAAGTAGTCCATGTCCAGAACTCCAATACCAAATTCATTAGACCAAACACAATGTTGAAGCAAGTGTGGCAGATCCGTTTTTTTTTGTTTTTTTTTTCAAAAAAAGGCAGAATTCTGCAATACGTGCTCTTTACAGTCCAATAGTCCATTACACTTCACAATTTAACTGCTTTAGAGGTGAAAATGGGCCCCTTTACCTCTTGGGCTGCTCCATTGATATGTCCACTGCTCATTATCATTTTAGGGTATGTGAATACGTTGAGAATTTGCAGCAGATTTTTTTGAAGCAAAAGCCAGAGTGTTGGCAGGAAAAATGCTGCCTAGCAATCATCCTTTATTCAGCCCTACTCACTCATTGAAATATAACATCACCCTGTTTCCCATGATGGGCAGCAGGATTTACAGATAAAGAAAATAATAACAAAATTCAGTGTAGATGCTCATAGCACAGGGAAAGAAGCAAAAATATGCTTGCTTTTACTGGCTGAGAGGGCAATAAGAGAGTGACAGACCCTACAATAAACTTCAAGGACTAAGGTTATGACCTAGTTCAACAATACAAGTTAAGACAGAGAGGCACCTTTTTGCCCTCAAACCTTAATTTTATATATACTGTAGATGACTTGGGCAATCCAGTTTGTGTTACGGTACCTTCACATGCAGCAATCTCGCCTGGGAATCCTAAGGGTACCGTCACACGTGGCGATCTCCCGGGCGATGCCATGGGCGACGCACGTGCACGCGCACGCATTTGTGTGTTGCCTGAGGTTGCCGTCACTCATTTAAATTAGGCGACGCATTGGCGATGTCGCCGGCGACAGGCCACGCCCAAGCGTCGCCTATGGCATAGCCAGGGAGATCGCCACGTGTGACGGTACCCTCACAGTTGTGCCATGTGTTTGTGGAATTTCGTGCCGATAAACGCCTCTCACCTGGCGCCTGATTCCTGAGCACTGCTCTGAAATCAGCCTCAACCATGAAGGCGATATTTCCGTGTTGTGGCGTGTGCACGGGCGATAGTGATGGAATCAGGGTTGCCTATGATTTCCCGTAGGCGTGCCACAGCGTGCTGTAGTCCGCGCCCCATGTGAACTGATTGGTGTGGGCTACTGTGTTCCCATTGGATGTCAATTGACACCGCACCATATTTGAAGAGCTGTCCGTCCAGCACCACACAATGGCAATAGCGTCATGTATTAGCCAGCCTTCCAGAGCAGGCTGACCAATCGGAAAGCTGTTGCATTGTCCAATGAGCGCGTATGGGGCACGGTGTAAACCATTGTGGCACGCCTATCTCTTCGCCGCGCTGAACATGTACGCCCACGTTGCCTTTGGGATTGTGGCGTGTGAAGCGGTGAGGGAATTCCACTGGATTGGTTCCGCTGTGGGTGAGGCGATTTCCGGGGTGACACATCGCCTTTCTTTTTTTCTACCCAAAAATGGTATTTCTAAAGACATCAGCTCAGGGTGCAAAAATAAGCCGGCACATAGCCCCAGATCACAAAAAATGAAAATGTTACAGTTCTCGAAAAATGGCGAAAAATGCAACATTTTTGGGAAGGGACAAATTTCTGATTATTTTTCACCAATTTAATTAAAAAAAAAAAAAACTATACATGTTTAGTATCTATACACTTCTACTGACCTGGGAAATCATATTGCCAGGTCAGTTTTATCATATAATGAATATCGTGAATTAAAAACCCAATAGCCAATTGTGGGATTGCCCAGTTTTTTTTTATTTCACATACACTTGGAATTTGTTTTCACTAAGCTAAATGGTAAAATTAATGATGTCATTAAAATGTCCTGCAAAAAAACAAGTCTTCATATGGTTATATTGGCAGAAAAATAAAAAAGTTGTGGCTCATGAAAGAAGGGCAGGTAAAAGCAAAAGTGCAAAATAGGGAAAAGGCAAGGTTGTGAAGGGGTTAAAGGAAACCTGTCACCTGCATCTAACTCCCTGACCTATCACTAGCTGTCCCTACACCTTCCTAGCTGCTTCCTAACCATCCCTCTCTGCTGTAAATCCGCCTCATAATGCACTGGGCCGTATGTGACGTACCAGCCGGTACATCATAGGAAGAAAAGAGGGTGGGAGATTCCAAAATCAGGAGTAGAGAAAGAAACAATTATGCCGCCCAGTGTGGCGTGCAGTTATGCAGTAAGGAGGGGAGAATGGAGCCTGAAGCCGCCTTTCCAGTCGCCTTACTGACGACACCCAGTGAGTTCAAAGTCATTTTTCATCATTTTATAGAGTGAATTTACAGCAGCGAGGGATAGTTAGGAAGCAGCTAGGAAGGTGTAGAGACAGCTAGTGATAGGTTAGGGGGTTAGATCCAGATGACAGGTTACCTTTAAGATGTAAATCTTCTCCTGACATTCAGGCATTATGCATTTTTGACCAGTGTTTGGGCAGGCACTAGAGGTCAAGCACATTGAAAACCAGCTCTACACTCTGAAAGATAAAAACTCTCATTGCAGAGAATGATATTAGACAAAAAAAGCAAATAAATTGCTCTGCTCCACACACAATGTCAGCTGGCCCCACAAGAAGACAAGAGGATGTCACGCTACTGCAGAGGGTGCGATGGGAGGTGAGTATGATTGTCTACTGCCAGGATACTCACTGCTTCCCATGCCAATAATGATGTGAACATCCACACACACGACCGCCTTTGGCTGTAGCAGCCACAGGTGAGCACATGTCATGGCTGTTTAAGTTAATGTAATAATCACCTCTCCCCCTACTCTCACCACCCATCATCCTGCTCACCTCTCAGCACTGGCTTCACTGCTGAGATGCTAATGTAATATTCACTACATCCCCCCAATCATCACATCTCAGCACTGAAGACTGCGCTGAGATGTGATGGGTGGGGAGATGCAGTGCATATTACATTAGCTTAAACAGTGGGCCCACCATGTGATCATCAGCTGAAGCCTACTTCAGCCTCTGATTACCTGTTCCATTGCTGCCGCCCCCACCCACAGCACAGTCAGATCTTACTTCCGGATTATAAGACACACCCCCACTTTCCCCCAAAATCATTTGGGGAAAAAGTGCATCTTATAGTCCAAAATAATACCTTATTTTCATATTCCCTAACTTACCAAAGCAATTTAATAGCTGAAGAATCCCCCTTAAATAGAAAAATCCCTTAGGCAATAACTTGAAGTGTAGCCACAATTTAATTTCTTATTTAACAGTAATGTAGAGCAAGTGATTTTAATAAACTTTCTATTATACATCAGTAGAAAATTCTGGCTGGTTACCATTCATAAACCTTCCACAAGGTGTCCCCTCTGCACTGTGTGTGAAGCAGACATATCTTCATTATCAGTCAGATCTGTCTTCAGTTAATACGTTGCATGTAACCATATAAGGGAGGGAGCGGGGCCAACAATCTTGACTACAGCTAATGAGGAAACAATGTATCAGATTACAGCACAGAGCTAAACAATGTCAGGATGTAAACTCCTCTTTACAAGCTTCTCTGTTCTGTCATCTGGCTCCACACAGCTCAGTCACAATCTATGTTATCCTCTTCTCTGCTGGTTCCCCACACAGCTCATAATATCTGATTTTGTCCCTTCTCTGCTGTCACATTGTACTGCTTCCTATCAGCTGCTGGCCTTGCCCACATAGCCATAAAATGCAACTTTTAAAAGAACTCATACAAATGTGAGAAAATAAGTCTTATGACACAAAAAAGCATCATCTTGGCCAGGGCTGCCACTAAAAATTTTGGGGCCCCTTACTAGCAAAATTTTGGGGCCCCCCTGAGACTCCACCCCAACTCCGCCTCCACCAAGCTCCGCCTCCATCCAGGTTCCGCCTCCACCCATCAAATCTTCCATAGTTTCACCACCCACTATTGGAAAAACTCCCTTTCTGCACCACGTCCTCGCCAATCACTCATTAATCTCTTTCTATACATTGTTCTTTATCAGAGCTGTGGAGGGATGTGAACAATAAATGCCACATGAGGCAGAATAATACTGGTGCTGTTATTCATCACCTTGTACAGGGGTGGGGAACCTTTTTGCTGCTGGAGGGACATTTGGAAATTTCTACCATCATTTAGGGGCCGCACATCACAATGAAAATTACCAGCTACATTAAATTAATTACCTCACCTAATTTGATGGCTGCAGCTGCTTCTCTGTGTCCTGCGATGTTCGGTGATATCTGATCTTCCAGGTTTGTGTTGGTCTGGAGCGCAGTCGACTCTGTGACAATAAGTTTTGTAAATCAAATACATCACATAGGAAATTGTTATATATACAATATACAGGACAAAGAGTATATACAGCACTGCAGAGGGCTGGGGGACACAGACTGAGAGTGAGCTGAGCTCTGCAGGAGCCACAGAGATGTATTGTCTCTCCCCGGGCCCCCACCCATTGAGGGGGTGAAGTGAGCTCTGGAGCCAGGGGTCACAAGCTTCCAGAAAATGGCAGCGGATCTCGATTACTTATTATTATCAGAGACTCTGGAGAAGAATGCTACCGGCAAAGGCAGCCGAGACTATAAGATTGGGAGCGGCATCCGCTGGGGGTTACCACTGGTACACACACACCTCGTACGCACGTGGCTCCACTCCGTACACCTTGTACGCACGCAGCTCAGCTCCGTACACCTCATACGCACGTGGCTCAGCTCCGTACACCTCATACACACGTGGCTCAGCTCCGTACACCTCATACGCACGCAGCTCAGCTTCGTACACCTCATACGCACGCAGCTCAGCTCCGTACACCTCATACGGACACGGCTCAGCTCCGTACACCTCATACGCACGCGGCTCAGCTCCGTACACCTCATACGCACGCAGCTCAGCTCCGTACACCTCATACGCACGCGGCTCAGCTCCGTACACCTCATACGCACGCGGCTCAGCTCCGCACACCTCGTACGCATGCAACTCAGCTCCGTACACCTCGTACGCATGCAACTCAGCTCCGTACACCTCGTACGCATGCAACTCAGCTCCGTACACCTGGTATGCATGCAACTCAGCTCCATACACCTCATACGCACGCAACTCAGCTCCGTACACCTCGTACGCATGCAGCTCAGCTCCGTACACCTCGTACACATGCGGCTCAGCTCCGTACACCTCATACGCACGTAGCTAAGCTCCGTACACCTCATACGCACGTGGCTCAGCTCCGGACACCTCATACACACGTGGCTCAGCTCTGTACACCTCATACGCACACAGCTCAGCTCCGTACACCTCATACGCACGTGGCTCAGCTCCGTACACCTCATACATACGTGGTTCAGCTCTGTACACCTCATACGCATGCAGCTCAGCTCCGTAAACATCATACGCACTCAGCTCCGTACACATCATACGCACGCAGCTCAGCTCCGTACACCTCATACGCACGCGGCTCAGCTCCGTACACCTCGTACGCATGCAACTCAGCTCCGTACACCTCGTACGCATGCTACTCAGCTCCGTACACCTCGTACGCATGCAACTCAGCTCCATACACCTCGTACGCATGCAACTCAGCTCCGTACACCTTGTACACACTCGGCTCTGCTCTGTACACCTCGTACATAAGTGGCTCTGCTCCGTACACCTCGTACACGTTGTTCCACTCCGTACACCTTGTACACATGTGGCTCAGCTCCGTTTACCTCATACGCACGCGGCTCAGCTCCGTACACCTCATACGCACGCGGCTCAGCTCCGTACACCTTGTACACACTCGGCTCTGCTCCGTACACCTTGTACATAAGTGGCTCTGCTCCGTACACCTCGTGCACGTTGTTCCACTCCTTACACCTCATACGCACGCAGCTCAGCTCCGTACACATCATACACACGCAGCTCAGCTCCTTACACATCATACGCACGCAGCTCAGCTCTGTACACCTCATACGCACGCGGCTCAGCTCCGTACACCTCGTACGCATGCAACTCAGCTCAGTACACCTCGTACGCATGCTACTCAGCTCCGTACACTTCGTACGCATTCAACTCAGCTCCGTACACCTCGTACGCATGCAACTCAGCTCCATACACCTTGTACACACTCGGCTCTGCTCTGTACACCTCGTACATAAGTAGCTCTGCTCCGTACACCTTGTACACGTTGTTCCACTCCGTACACCTTGTACACATGTGGCTCAGCTCCGTTCACCTCATACGCACGCGGCTCAGCTCCGTACACCTCATACGCACGCGGCTCAGCTCCGTACACCTTGTACACACTCGGCTCTGCTCCGTACACCTCGTACATAAGTGGCTCTGCTCCGTACACGTTGTTCCACTCCGTACACCTTGTACACATGTGGCTCTGCTCCGTACACCTTGTATACATGTGGCTCCGCTCCGTACACCTCATACGCACACGGCTCCACTCCGTACACCTCATACATACATGGCTCCGCTTCGTACACCTCGTATACATTCGGCTCTGCTACATCCACACTGTAAATCCATCCTGACCACAGATACACTTTACCTCATCCAGCACCATGACAACTGAGGAGCTGATCATGTGACCCCTGACTCCTCCCCTCCAAGTGACGTCATCACAGGTCCTGTAAGAACAGAGCAGCTATGTAGCGTGCTGCTCTGCAGGTGGAGAACAATGGGGGGGATCCCGGGCCCCCACAGGCTAATAGAGGCTGGGTGGTTCCCTGGGCCCTGTGCATTGAGGCCTCTGGGGTGAGCGTGGATGGGCAGGCCGCCGGGCCCCCACAGGATAATAGATGGTGGGCATGCCTGGGCGGCGGCTGGGCGGTTCCCTGTGCCTGCTGGCCTGCCCAGCCCCAGCCTGTGTGTGTGTGACGTGACGGACGGCCCCGCCCCTGGCTGGTGACGATGACGAGACTCGTCAGGTCAGGCAGCGTATGAAGAACTACTGTGCCACTGCTGCTGACCAAAGGGGGCGGGCCTCATTGCTCCAAATGGCCCTGCCCACAGCCAGCGCGCCCGGGCCCCCCCCTGCTGTTTGTATGGCTACGCCCCCTCCACTTATCTTCGGGCCCCATACAGCTGTATGGCCTATAAGGCCCTATTGGCGGCTCTGATCTTGGCTGCTATGTGACCCATCATTAACAACTATTGCAGTATTGATTTTTTCAATGAAATGACTTTTGCACTCTAACTTTATAAAGTATTGTGTAAAATGTGTAATGTAACTGGATTTCTATAACGTCTTCCTTAGTTCAATAATGATTGCTGTTTACAGTGATTATCTATGACCTTTCTTGTTAGCTAAATAACAATTGTGCATGACTCAAATTATTGCAGTAGAACAAGTATGGTAGTGTTACATTTTCTACTGGCTACACCACGGGTCCTAGCAACAGCAAGTATTTCACCAGGTCAGCTGCAGGTACACTATTTAATCATCATATTGTAAAGTCCAAACTTCAGAGTCTGAACTTTGCAGTATAATCGATTTCTTAGCAGCAAAGATTAACTGTTCTAAATCTCACAAAATCTCTATAAGGCAATCAGTTCATTTCCACCACAGTCATACTGTATTTCCACTCTGCTGTTCTTAATGATGTATATTGCAAAGACATTAACCCAACAGGATAATGTATGGAACCAGGATAATAAATCAAAATAAACTATATTATAAAAAAAGTGGACACCTAATAAATAAATGTGTTCAAAATTGGAAATTTAGGTAATGTCACCCGTGGAAGCGCACGCTGCGCGAAACGGTGCCGTCGTCACCTCAGCTATACACCCCCCCTCCCTGTACCATGTGAATATTGCACCCTGAATAAAAGCACAGCAACAGACCGGTGAGTGCCGTCTTCATTATTTCAAGACGAAATTGCAGGGGGAATACCAAGTAACAATAAACAGGTAATGTTATGCAATATTCTACAGAAGTACAAGAGGCGCTTTGAAATAGACCTGAATTTTACGGGTGATGATTCTCGTTTAACCCCTTCGTGACCTTGGAATTTTTCATTTTTCGTTTTTTGCTCCCCTGCTTCCAAGAGCCATAACTTTTTTATTTTTCCGTCAATATAGGCATATGAGGGCTTGTTTTTTTGCAGGATGAGTTGTCCTTTCATATGCAATCATTTATTTTACCATATAGTGTACAGGGAAATTACAAAAAAATTGTAAATGCAGTGAAATTGCAAAAAAAAGTGCAATAACACATTTGTGTTTTGGGTATTTTAAACGCCATGTTCACTATATGGTAAAACTAATGTGTCGTGGTGATGCCTCGGGTCGGTACGAGTTCGTAGACACCCAACATGTATACCTTTACTGGCATCTACCGTAGGTGGTGAAAAAAAAATTCAGAAGTTTGAAAAAAAAAAAAAAACTGATTTTTTGCGCCATGTCCTGCGACCCGTAGCGTTCTCATTTTTCGGGATCTGGGGATGTGTGATGGCTTATTTTTTGCGACTTGAGCTGACATTTCTAATTATATAATTTTGGGGGGGATCCGCAGTTTTGATCGCCCGTTATTGCATTTTATAGCATTGTTGCGGCGACCAAAAAAAATAGAATTTTGGCGTTTGGACCTTTTTTTACATTATGGAGTTTATGGCTCTCATTAAAGGATTTAATACGATGATAGATCAGGCAATTGTGAACGCGGAGATACCAGACATGTGTTATTGTTGTTTTTTTTTAATACTTTTATTGTGATTGGGGGAAAAGGGGGTTGATTTGAACTTTTATATATTTTTTTTTTTACAGGTTTTTAAAAACTTTATTTTTTTAATTAATTCTTATTTTTACACTGCCCCATAGAGAGGCACCCTGCTGCACAGGCTGATCGCTTCTGGGAGATACCGATGAGCTGCAGCTCATCAGTATCTCCCAGAATTGCAGACGGGCTGTGGTTGGCAGCGCCTGCCAACCACAACCCGGAAATGCTCTCTGACAGCATACCGGGTCTAGCCAGGACCCCAGCCTGTCACGTGAGCGCCGGAGATCCCGCAATATTATCGCGGGATCTCCAGAGCAGGTGGGAACAGCGCGTTCCCAGCCGCGGCCGCCTTGGATCCCGCTGTCAGTGATTGACAGTGGGATCCAAGGGGTTAACATCGCCGATCGGATCCCGGATCCGATCGGTGCTGTTACCCTGACATCTCAGGTGATGTGATCAGCTGAGATGTCGGGTGTTTGATGTGAGCGTCGCTCCGGAGCTCACATCAAACCCCCCTTAATGGCCCATGACGTTGTACAATGTCATAGGTCGGGAAGGGGTTAACTTACAACACATACACTCCTAACTAATTACAATAACCCTACAAATGGCTGCAGCTTTCCAAATGACACAGTCCTAAATTGGGGCACCAGTTGCCACAGATGTTGCTGTAAACGTTGGTGCATTTAAGGTAATAAAACAATATTCCCTCCAGAGCTAGTCCTACACTGTGTGCAGAATTATCAGACAGATTGTATTTTAGAGGATTATTTTCATTATTGATCAACAACTATGTTCTCAATCAACCCAAAAGACTCATAAATATCAAAGCTTAATATTTTTGGAAGTTGGAGTGGTTTTTTTTTTAGATTTGGCTATCGTAGTAGGATATCTGCTTGCAGGTAACTGTTACTGTGCAGAATTATTAGGCAACTTAATAAAAACCAAATATATTGCCATCTTAGACTGCTTTCACATCAGCGGTTTTCGCTGATCGCGGCAGTTGCGGTGAAAAAACCGCAACTGCCGCGATTACCCCATAACGGCTGCACTTGCGGTTTACTTGTGGCAAGCCCCATAGAATGTCTATGGGGGCTAGCGGCAGGTGCGGCAAGTGCGGTATCGGCACTTGCGGCAGGTTTATGCCGAAACCACACTTGCCGCACCTGCCGCACACTTACCGCAAGCCCCATAGACATTGTATGGTGCTTACCGCAAGTGAACCACAAGTGCAGCCGTTATGGGGTAATCGCGGCAGTTGCGGTTTTTACACCGCAACTGCCGCGATCAGCGAAAACCGCTGATGTGAAAGGACCCTAACTTGTTTTTTTTCACCAGGTAAACCAATATAACTGCACAAAATTTAGAAAAAAACATTTCTGACATGCAAAAACAAAACCCCAAAAAATTAGTGACCAATATAGCCACCTTTCTTTATGATGACACTCAACAGTCTTCCATCTATAGATTCTGTCAGTTGCTTGATCTGTTTTCAATCCACATTGTGTGCAGCAGCCACCACAGCCTTCCAGACACTGTTCCGGAAGGTGTACTGTTTTCCCTCCCTGTAGATCTCATATTTTAGGAGGGACCACAGGTTCTCTATGGGGTTCAGATCAGGTGAACAAGGGGGCCATGTCATTATTTTTTCTTCTTTTAGACCTTTACTGGCCAGCCATGCTGTGGAGTAGTTGGCTGCATGTGATGGAGCATTGTCCTGCATGAAACTTATGTTTTTCTTGAACGATACTGACTTCTTCCTGTACCAATGCTTGAAGAAGTTGTCTTCCAGAAACTGGCAGTAGGGTCTGGGAGTTGAGCTTCACTCCATCCTCAACCCGAAAAGGTCCCATAAGTTCATCTTTGATGATACCAGCCCATACCAGTACCCCACCTCCACCTTGCTGGCGTCTGAGTCGGAGTGGAGCTCTCTGCCCTTTACTGATCCAGCCTCTGGCCCATCCATCTGGCCCATCAAGACTCACTCTCATTTCATCAGTCCACAAAACCTTTGAAAAATCAGCCTTAAGATATTTCTTGGCCCATTCTTGACGTTTTATCTTATGTTTCTTGTTCAAAGGTGGTTGTTTTTCAGCCTTCCTTACCTTGGCCATGTCCCTGAGTATGGCACACCTAGTGCTTTTTGATACTCCAGTAATGTTGCAGCTCTGAAATATGGCAAAACTGGTGGGAAATTGCATCTTAGCAGCTTCATGCTTGATTTTCCTCAATTCATGGGCAGTTATTTTGCGCCTTTTTTGTCCAACACGCTTCTTGTGACCATGATGGCTATTTTCCACGATATGCTTGATTGTTCAGCATTGGCTGGCTGCTGTTACCCCTGGTGGGTGAGGAGCGGGGGGATGTTGGGAGCTGCTGGCGCAAGATGAGGAGAGTTGGGGGTGCTGGTGCAAGGTGAGGAGTGGGGGGGTGGTCTGCGTTTCTCACCTCCCGACTGCCTCCGCCCCAGTCCTGGGTCCCGCAGCCTCTTAAGTTTGTGGGCCGCAGCTGCAGCCATGATGCACCGCCTCGCGGCAGCTCTCCCTGATGTGGGCGGGGCTTCACTAGGACTGTACCACCGGCCCGGGGGGCAAATGCCACCCTGGCACGTGAGCCAGTCCACCTCTGTTGTTTAGTGATCACGCTTCAAAAGTTTGGCAATTTCAAGTCTGCTGCATCCCCCTTCAAGACATCTTGGACTTGGACTTGGACTTTTCAGAGCCCGTCAAATCTCTCTTTTGACCCATTTTGCCTAAGGAAAGGCATTTGCCTAATAATTAAGCACACCTTATATAGGGTGTTGATGTCATTACACCACACCCCTCCTCATTACAGAGATGCACATCACCTGATTCACTTAATTGGTAGTTGGCTCTCAAGCCTATACAGCTTGGAGTAGGACAACATGTATAAAAAGTATCATGTGATCAGAATACTCATTTGCCTAATAATTCTGCACACAGTGTATATAAACTCCTAGTTAGTGCAATCAAAAGTCCCTTTAACATGGCTTTGTAAGTAGAGATGACGAAACTTTCCCCTAACATTGCAGATTCCGTTTGGGATCGAAAATATGAGCAATTTACAAAAAAAAACGCCATTGTTCATAAGTGATCGGATAAATAAAAGCATTACTGCAATAAAGTAGAGTTTTTTTCTGCCTTCTGACAGTGTAGGATAGCGTATGTGTTTGATAAGGGGAATAGGTGGGGAGAGGTCAGAGGAGTGTCAGTCTACATTTTTTCCCACGGCACTTTCTGTGTTCATATTCCGGGCCTGCAGCAAACCTGGGCGCATAAAACATCCACAAGTTGAAGACACAAGTGCAAAAAAATGATGAATGATAATGTGAGGTATTGGTGGATATTTTGACCAAAGCACACATGTTCGTAACCCACATCAAGGGTCTTCACGCAAGTCCCTAACATTATATTTAGAAATCCAATGCAAAGACATGAATGCAGAAAACTCACTAAAAACAGCCAAAAGGTCTGATATCCATCGCACTTAGCAGGATGCAGCAGGCCACAGTGATAAATGCAATACAGGTGCATAAGACTAATACACATTATCATTCATCGTTTTTTTGCACTTTTTTATCTTTATGTAAATTGCAGCCGGACCCTTTGGGGTGTCTGTCCTGTGTGGGGCATATATATATATATAATATATATATTATATATATATATATACAGTATATATATATTATATACTGCTTGTAGCCCACCTGGTTTAATAATATGGGTGTGATCAATAGGCTGCATACACTTTTCTTGGGTATCTGGCCTTAATTGTTGGATATGTGAAGACTCTCCTTTGGTTCTCCTTCTTGTCTGTTTCCTGAGCTTAGAGGGTCTCTTTGAGCACCATGTCTACATGGGTCACTCATCATCTTGTTAATAATCAATGTTTAACCTTCAAATGCTAGGCCAGGCCCTGTTCCAGACTATTTGCCATTCATGTAAGCTGCGCCATTATACAATATTTTTCAGGGACAATTGATGCTACTTTTCTGGTATCTGGCACTAGTTTTTTAAAGTGTGGAAACTCTTTTTAGGGTGTCTTTGTTGTGTGTTTTGTGAATTTAGCATTGCTATTTGAGCACCATGTCTACACATGTCACTGAGCCACCTGAATCCTTCTTTCTATAGTATTCCGTGAAACTGATATTTGTCGTGAGCATAACATTTATTAGAGCTGTTCCATAACATATGAGGGCTCCTTTCCCAACAGTCCTAGACTTGTCTCTAGTCCCCATGTTCCTGATCAACAATGTTTAACCTTCAAGTGCCAGGCCAGACCCTGTTCTAGAAACTGTGACATGTATGTAGGCTGCACCATTATGCAATTTTTATTCTATCTCAATTGATACCACTTTGATGGTATCTGGTCCTAATATTTGAAATGTGGAAACTGTTATTAGGGTGTCTTTTTTATGTGTTTTGTGAATTTAGCAGCATTCTCAACACAATGCCTACACCTGTCACTCATCTCCCTGTTCATGATAAATGTTAAAGCTTGAAACACTGGGCCAGACCTTGACCCATGCATCCATAATGCTCAATGATAAACATTTTAACTCTGTGAAGTATATGACACTTTTTCTTATTTCTGTCTCTAATTTGAGCTGTTTTGGCAGCTTTTATTCCCTTTTTAAGGTGTTTTCTATGCTCTTGATTTTGCCTCCCATTGATTTCAATGAGATTCGGAAGTTCGACGAACAGTTTGGCAAATATATGCCCATAGCCTGAGGCTATGAACAGTGACCTCAGGAGACCTCAGCGAGTCACTGCACACCTGGAGCAGAGCTGGTGGTGATTGATGTGCACGACAGCTGATCTAGTCACTATAATAATCAAGTCAGGTGATCAGCTGACACTATCTCGTCACGTGACACAATTACTATGGTGATCAGATCAGCTGACAGCACACATCACTCACCGAGAGCACAGATGCGGAAGTGAGAGGGACGCGGTAAGATGGACTGGCGCAAACAAGCAGCGGATACACCGTAAGATGATCTATGTGTGTCTGTCTGTAGTTGCAGCTTTCGGACGCTTTTGTAGGTGTTTTTTATGGATTGAAAGTTGCCCACCATTGATTTCAATCTTGTTTAGTGAACATTCAGAGGACATTTGCCGAACAAGTCAGTGAACACCCCACATTCGGCGAACAAATCCGAATGCGAACACTGTGATGTTTACTCATCTCTAGTGATAAGGTGTCTTTTGGCATGGCAAGAGCCAAATTATAATTTCAGTAACCATTACATTTGTATTGGAAAACTTGAGAGAATAAAAGAAAAATAAATATAACTTGAAGTATCCTAGGATAGATGGAATATATTTGTGAGATTGACTGTTAAAGCATCAGGTGAGATTTCCACAGATTGAACACTCCAGGAAAAGCTATCAGCGTAATTTTTTACCTTGACTGTTAAATAAATTTACTTCTTGCACACAATTTGAATTACAGTAACAGTATATCCTTTGCATGAACAAAATAGCTTCAAATAAGCTTTGCATCCTTTACATGTTTCATTGTATGTAGATTTTGTATATTTTTGGAGACAAAGGGACGGTATCCTGCAACTTAAAAAGTTGTTGTGATAGAGAAAAACTGTTATTTTTGGATACAGTAGTCAAAATTTTGTTAAAAACAGAGGTCAGATGTAACTCAACAAAAACTGTAATATGTGAATAATAGAATGCCAGTCATTACATTTTATATGTTGTATGATAATTTGGCTCATTCTGTTAATAAAAAGAGCTAGGTAAATCACCTTATTCATTTGTTTTCATGTAAAATACAGTACAAAGCTTCAATCAGATATCCTGGCTGTGGGAGGGGGTTTGCATATGAGATAAACCAGACTGTTTTTTATCATTGTGTGGATTTGTTCTTAGCCATTTTTGTCCCCTTGTCAGCTTTGAAAGGGAACCCGGGGAGGTAAAACGTTTTTCTACTGTTCCTGCCCTCCTACATGTTGCAGCTGAGCTGGGCACTACAGGTCTAGGATCTAAAAATCTCGTATAATAAATAAAATCATATCAGCTCCTCAGCTCTCACTCCTCCCTCAGTGGTCCGAGAATTTCAACCTCATGCAGCAGCTGTGACAGGAGGTGTGTCGGGGCATAGACCTGTGACTCTATGATGATTCTACATTCCCGTCCCCTCATACTTCTATATGGGAAGTACCTTCACATGTATTGATAAACCAAATAAACCATAGTACTATACATAGATTCTTAGATTTAGATTGATATGATAATATAACACAATCTATACTTGGGAACATTAAAATATCATTTTTTTATCTTTAGCAGATATTACTTGATAATACAGGTGTGTACACACAACAAACAAATGCTGCACAGGCATCTGGATGCTTTTCTGTGACTGAGGAGACAGTGACGATCCATAGAAAGTTTCAGGGGACAGGAATGTACCAAGTTGTTATGGGGGAGGGGAGACCACGGCAGTGATGAATAGACCAATGTAATACTTTGCTTGTTTTCCTAGCCTGATACATGGCAGCACACATTATGCAGCATCATACAGCAAAAGATCACACCGTATATTTAGATCTGCTTGCTGACATGATTGCTATTTGAAGCCAGAACAGCCTTGTTCTTACATTACATAGGATGGTATATCAGGGGCAGTATGTACTATGATCATAGGGCTGGCGGCCCTACCCCTGCCCATACAGAAGTGTGAAGGGGCGGGAATGTAGGATGATAATGGTGCCACCAGAGTGCACACCCCTGACACACCTCCTGGTCGTACAGAAATGTAAGGAGGCTGGGATTTAAGATGATCCTGGAGCCCCCAGGGTCCACGCCCCTGACACACCTCCTGTCACAGCTGTTGAATGATGTTGAAATTCTCGTATCCCTGAGGGAAGGTTGAGGGCTGAGGAGCAGATATGATTTATTGGTTTATAAGCGATTTATAGATCCTAGAACTGCAGCAAACAGCTCAGCTTCATTATGCAGTAGGGCAGGGACAGTACTAAAAATCTAATCTCTCCAGAAATCCCCTTTAACTATTAGTAAATCTATCCATTCTTCTGGTATGAAAAAAAATTCAAACTTATTCTACCTAATAACAGCAAAAAATTAACAGCGCATGGATGATACACGGATGGCTCTTCTTTTTTTATGAGCCTATTGATTTAAATAGGTGATTTTCATCCATGACTCAAATTAAAATAAGGATGTGTTCTATCAATGAAACTCAAATAAAATACATATGTGAGAAACAGTTTAGTGATTATAATATGGAGGTCAATGAAATGTATCTGATCTTTGGAAATATTTTGGCACAATGTAAAATACTAATAGTTATAAAACAGGTATAAGCTCTGTATTATCCCACTTGTGCTTGTGTGATGTAGAGTCAAGTCCTTAGAGACCTTTTTGGGAAAGAAACGTTTAAGTGCCTGTAGAGTTGAGGTTTTTGTCAGTGGATTATATTGAATATAGAAAAATTCAGCAGTACTTTTATGTCTGTGGTGCATCTTCATGTACACCTAGGGGGTGTCAGAGCAAGGCATTCAGATCAGTAAAGTATTGGGAGAAATAATGTGCTACATTTGTATGCCTAAAGGTACCTTCACACACAGCAATATTGCTAGGCAATTTCACTGGCCATTTGCGGGTTGCAGTGAAATCATAGACACATTGTTCCATTTGTACACAGCAACAAAATAGAACAATGTGTCCATGATTTCACTGCAACCAGCAAATTGCCAGTGAAATTGCCTAGCAATATTGCCGCGTGTGACGGTACCCTTAAGGGGAGCCTGTAAGGTCCTCTGTGCCTCCAGAACAACCAGCAGTTTTGGATACATATCAAAATTTCTAAAGCCTGTTTATAATATGCAAATTAGGCCTTTGATTCATTGAGAGGTTGTCTGTTCCGCAGACTAGTCAGCACCTTTGGCATGTTATCATGCCCCTGTGGGCATGATACCATGCTTGAATAAAGCTATCATCCTCGAAAGCACTATATAAAGTTCTTACATGCATGCAGCTTTGAGCTTCTGAAGCCGAGTATACGCATCCCAACTCCAGAGAGACTCACTGAGCATGATCGGAAGTCGTCTGCACATCTAGTCAAGCGCAGTGAGCCTCTCCAAAGCCGAGCCGCGTACACCTAGCTTCAGAAGCTCATACTGTAAGGGGAACAAAGCTGTGTGCATGCACAAGCTTTGCAAAGCATGCTACAACATCCACAGGAGCAAAATAACTTTCTAAGGCCCCCTTCACATCACGATTTTTTGGGATCCATGGCTAGCCGTTGCAAAACAGATAGCCACGAATCCGATTTGACCCCTATATATTCCTATGGGCATGGATAGGCAAGGATTTGTGCTTAATAGCCATCCGTGTGTGCAGGGATCCGATTTTGTCCGCTTTTTTCTAGTCCCCAAAACCTGAGACTGCTCCGATTTTGGGCGCAGCGGACACAATCAGAAAGAATCGGACATCAACGGAGCCTATGGAGCTCAGATCCGGGAAAAAACAGGATCATTTCCTGGATCCAGTTTCAGTGTACTGAGCATGCTCAGTGTACTAAAACTGCTCTGTTCAGTGTAATTTCACTTTAGCAGTGTATCTACATAAACTGCTAAAGTGAAATGAAAGAACGAAATGGTTAAAAATAAACTATTTAAATCACCCGACTGGCGGGCGATTTAAACTGCTCAGCTGATGTGGTCATGTGAACAATCAGGTAATCAGGTTGTTCCCCCTCGCCTGGACAGTTGAATGAGGTACTTGCAGCCATCAGAGGTGGTTGCCGCGCATTGCGGGACACTTTCCGGAGAGGTAAGCATTTTTTTTTAACCACTCCGGTTATTTCATTTCACTTTAGCAGCGTATGTAGATAGTGCATGTAGATACACTGCTAAAGTGAAATTACACTGAACAGAGCAGTTTTCAGCTGATCGGGTTGCCCCGCCCGGTCAGCTGATTAAGGTCCTGCAGACATCAGAGGTGGATGTCGCGCATCGCGGGACACTTACCGGAGAGGTGAGCATTTTTTTTTTATTTTCAACCATTGCTTTGTTTTATTTCACTTGCGTAATGCATGTATATACATTGCGAAAGTGAAAGTCAGCCCCGCTTGCCGGCGCTTTGCAGGCTCGGTCTCCTCACAGATCGTTCTGTGTTCGGGTCTGTCAAAATCACGGATTTGGACACAGAAATGGCATCCAGATCTACACATCCGGACCTGTACGTTTCTGTCCGTGGGGTTGTGCAAAAAACAGGATCCTCGCGGACAGGAAAAAATCATGATGTGAAGGGGGCCTAAGTGGGACTACTAGTCAAGGAACTAATGCCCCCTTATCTAGTCAAAGCCCTATTTTGCATATCATAAATGGACTAAATTTCTAAAGATTTGAATATGTATGCAAATAAATGAAGGGACTGTTAGGTAGGGAATTTTGATATGTGCATAAAAGTAAAACATGACCATTAAGCCTAAATTTATAAGTTTTACACTTTAGATTCGTGCAGGTAAAAGCTGATTAGTCAATTATGCATTACTAAAAGAACATAATTTGATATTTTAACACAATCATACTAGACAATACTGTTTTTCATACTTCAAATTTGTAATCCTTTATATTAAGTTATCTGATAAATCTATATTCTCTGAAAAATCACATTTTCCTGCAATTTAATTAACATAGCTTTCCAAAACTCCAAAGTTTTATTAGATGTGCAGAACAGTGGGAAAAAAAGAAAGGGAAGGAAATAACCCATTAAATCACACATTTCAGCACCACGCCACAGAGATCAAAAACAGCAAATTCAGTTTTAATGAATTCTTGAAATGCTTGTCGGCTCTTCTAATCTCCTTAAGCTATAGTACATGGAATCTTTGCAGCAAATGTCATTACCTTAAAACAAGGCTATGGGCATTTATATGAAGAACATGAAAGACTCATGTCAAGAAGAATTGATTTCTAAATGTTTTAAGCACAGCGATACTGTAATAATGGAAATATTGTAGGTCTCCAAGAGCAATGGTAAAACTAGTTACTGTTAGTATAGAGTCCATAGATTGCTGACCTGTTGCTTCTTGATTTTAAAAGGTAGTCCCTGGAAATCATGGCATATATATGGGAAATGGCATAAAATCATAATAGGTATAGGGACCAACGACCATATTTTTATAGATTTCAATAGATAGCTTGTCTGCATCTATGTTCCCATATCTACCGTGCATAAAAATTCAGAATTATTGCACTGTTCACAATGGTCAGCTGATGGTCAGATGATACTTTCTGAGGTTTTTGGCTACACTAAGAACAAGGAAGCAAAATGTTCCTCTGAAAATAATCACACTCAAAAGATCTTGTTTCTGTCCATGGATTAAACAGTATAATGTAGGAAGACGTCGAATCTATCAGAGCCCTTTGAAACTGGGCTTAACTATAAAGGGTTGTTGTATCATGGACCAAACCAGCGGGTAGACGATAGCAACATAGGATATTAGTGAGAACAGTACATATATATGTGCCAATATTGTCCAACATAACAAGTCAAAATGATCGTTCCTACAAATGCTCTTTTTCCATGAAATGGGCAATGTAAATGGACTTCCGATTACCCAACAAATGAGAAAAATGATCCATCCTTAGGTGAAATAATCTAGTTCTCGGCAACACATCATCCTGTGTAAACAGGCTCTGCACTGAAAGGAACAATGGCAGTCTATTCACACAGAACAATCTATTTATTCCATGTGCATATAAAATGTCTGACTGTACTGTATAAACATGCTATTGGATGACCACCATTTGATATATATATATTCCAATTATTGTCACAGATCTTTCAGTTGAGATGTACCTCTGTTCAATGTTGCACTTTTTAAAGAGACTTTTGTGAGTTTCTGTTACCTAATCTGAGAACAGTATAATGTAGGGACAGAACCCTAGTTACTGGGCTGCTTGCTGTGAATTTTAAATCATCACAGTTTCGACAGCAGGAAACTATCACAAAAGGAATAGTTAATATGCTGACATGTAGTCCTTCATATTCATGAGCTTTATGTAACCCTACCCCCAACTGACTGACAGTACACAGAAAGGTGTCAATAAGTGGCGTGGGCAGAATAAGGCTAGGGTCACACTTGTAAGGGTAATTGCGGTTTCCGCATCCATATTTGGATGCGGTAACCGCAATTGCCTTCACACACATTTTGGACACAAAATGTGTCCCTAACCCGGAATCCGGCAACCGGATTGCTCAAATGTGCAATCCGGTTTGCGGACACTTTGTTCATCCTGCTGTCGCAGGGATGAACAAAGAGTTAATGTCCAGAATACATGTGGGCAACATGTCTCTAGGGGGTGCCCACCCTCCCTAGAGTCATGCTGTCCACACAGGACAGCATGTGAGGGGTTAATTCTACTGTTAACTCTCTCGCCGGCAATTGACGGCATTTAACTATACTTCTGTATTAAAGCCGCCGACTCCTGCATCAAGACCACTATCCTACGTAATGTGCGTAAGCACATTAGAGAACAGCATCCTTAATAAGGAGCTGTCTGTAGTGCTTATGCCATTTGCGTAGTGTTGTGGCTGCTGTCCAGGGTCCTGATATAATTTACAGGAATTCTATGGACACCGCACAGCCATAGAACTACTGTAAATGATATCAGGACCCTGGACAGCAGACACTACATTATGCAAATGCCGTAAGCACCACAGACAGCTCCTTATTAGGATGCTGTTCTGTAAAGGTACCTTTACACACCGCATCTGCGGTGAAGCAACTGAGACGCAATCGGGATTTTCATCACGGTTGCTTTGAAGTTGCTATGAAATTGCGGCGTGTAAATGGGGAACTTGATCGTGATTTTCGAAGTTGATCCCGTTGCAGTTTCAGAGCATTGTTCTAAAATCAGAGGCAACCCAGAAGGTGAATTGCCCTGGTTGTGGCGTGTAAACAGGGGATCTGGATGGAATCTGTGTCGCCTAGTGATTTCCAGAGGCGTGCCACAGCATGCCGGATACCGCGCCCCATCAGCGATGATTGGTGGGGGCTACTCTGTAACCATTGGATGTCCCTTCACAAGGCGCCATATTTAAAGAGCTGTCCATTCACACTACACAATTGCAATGGCGTTACTGTATTAGCCAGCCTTCCTGCACAGGCTGGCCAATCATGATGCTAATATGTTGTCTAATCAGCGTGTTTGGGGCGCAGAATACACCACTCTACGCTTATGTTCTTGCGGTGCTGAAGATGTACACCCACATTCCCTTAGTGGCTGCGGCGTGTGAAGCGGCGACGGGATTCAACGGGATGTTTACCGCAGGATCAGTTTCAACTTCCGGGGAACCACGTTCCCTTAGGTTGACGACGCAATTGCGGCGTGAACATGCGGCATCGGTGATCGGTATCAACCGTCAAAAACGTGCATGCGCACGTTCGGTAGATACCGATCGCAGGTGATAGTTGCGGCGTGTAAAGGTACCTAATGTGCTTACGCAGGGACGAATAAAGCATACGGCTGCCGCAGGCACTCACATGTGCCTTGCGGCAGCCGCATTGGCTTCTATCATTATAAAAAAATGGTTGTGGCTGGAATACTGCTCTGAAAACTGCAGCCTGCACAATTTTTCCCGCAGGTTGCAAATTCGGAGCCGGTAACGTTTAGGCAACCCAAATTTATAATGGGTGCCTATGGGCTGCGGATCTGGATTAAAACCGGATCCGGATTTAAAAAATTACCGCAAATGTGACCCTAGCCTTATACAGTGCTAAGCATTTGGTTAACTGGTAGATATGAGGCATATAAAACAGGAATTTTATCAACACTGCAGCAAGGAGCCCACTAAATGATACATCACTGGAATCAGGGCCACTGACTCTATGGCCCTTTTCACAGCTAAGCCTGGACTGCGTTTTGCTGCATTTGCATTTCTATGCATTTTTACCGCTGAAAACGCATCCATACGCATACGTTTTTGCCCCCATTGATTTCAATGGAAAAGCATGCAAAACGCATGCAAAAACGCATGTGCATTTTTCCAAATGCAAAAACGCATGCATTTTTGCAAACGCAGCCCTAGACGCATTGACCGACGTTGACTGCATTTGCAAAAACGCATGCGTTTTTGCATTTGGAAAATGCACACGCGTTTTTGCAATGCGTTTTTGCATGCATTTTGATGCGTTTCCATAGAAAAGGCAGCAAAAAACGCATGCGTTTTACATGCGTTTTTAGCAGTAAAAACGCATAGAAGCAAAATGCAGACCAGGCTTAGGCTAGGGTCACACTTGGCTGCGTTTTGAGGATGCTTTTGGCACCTGCGTTTTTGGGCTTCAAAAACGCATGCGAAATTGCATGGTATCATTTAGTGCCATGCGTTTTGCATGCGTTTCCCATAGGGCCCCATGTTACAAAAACGCATGCGTTTTTGAAAATCAACAAAATAGCCCCAAAAAACATCTCATGAGACGTGTTTTGGTGCTGAGCCAAAAACGCATCCTGAAAAGGCATGGCACTTTGGCCAATGCATTTTTTACATTGGTGTCTATGGATGCGTTTTTGCATGCGTTTTTCACAAAAGACAAGTGTGAAAAATGCATGGAAAAAACGCATCCACGACGCAAGTGTGACCCTAGCCTTAGCTGTGAAATAGGCCTATATCATGTTTCTCTCAGATGGAGTATAAGAAACCTGGTGGAAAACTCTCTATAATTTCCCTAAACTTAAACCTTTATATAATGGGTGAAATAAGTATTAAGTACTTACACCAATTTTCTAAGTAATCATATTTCTAATAGTGCTATTATGGTGACCCTGCAGTCTGGCTGCCACAAATGGTATTTCTTCTACATCAATTGTGATACCATATCTGGGAAGAATTGGAGCTCCCTCTGCTGGAAGTCTGAAGCATCCAGCATAGCCTTAACTCCAGCTAGGAAGCTGAGCACTGGAAGGCCTTATTTGGGCTGTGACTCAGTTTCTTGTTGGAGGATGGGGTTAGGGTAGTAAGGCTGAGTAAGGCAAAGGATAAGGTTCAGTGAGGAGTAGGCTGTAAAGCTTCTCTGAAAGGACCAGCTGCAAGGCAGGGCACCAGTTCTTTGGCTACTCAGGGTCAGAGGGCTTGGTATCAGAAACTGGAGACTAGTAATTTTTATGCTCACTAGCCACTCAAGTGGGACCAGCCAGGGTGGTCGTAATACAATGATCAGAAAATTGCACCGAGCAGAGCACAAATACCCAAAAGGATCTGCACTACTAACCCAGCTGGGGGTCATCCACAAAAACACCCAGAAACCCACAGCCTTAGGAAAGTCAGCAGGCCACTATATCCTACCAGCATAGTGTATTACAGTTCTCATTAAATTGGCCAGGCCACCTGCTGGTGGAGGTTGTATTACCCTGGACATTGTGCAAGAGCTTCAGTAAAAGGTAGAGCAAAAGACTATTTCCTGCTGTTCATTTATCTGCTGCCCTGCACCACTACTACCACCCTTATCATCACCATTCACTGGCAGCCATCCCTGGTTGGGAAGGGTTTAACAACTGCATTGTCACTCCATCTATCTGACAGGGATCTCCTGAGGTGTCAGCCATATCTGGCTGATTATCCTAATTGGCTTCAAAAACGCTTATTTCTTCATATCTTTTATTTTTCCATTTTTAATCCTACATTTCAATGTGAGCCAGAGCCACAACATTGGGTATTGCCACTATGATCTTAACTACTGGCACAGCTGTTGAGTACCCCAGCCGTTAGTGCTCCACACTATAGACATGAATTTGTAACCACATGTTGGTAACAACACATCCAATCCACAAAGCGAAAGAAATTAAACCACAGATATCCAGAAATGTAGTTATGTGTAATAATGACAAATAACACTGGAAAGAAATATAAAACACATAGAAAAGGAGATTTGTAAAAAGCCATGGAAAGTCATGACCCCAGCTGAGATTTATCAGTAATTAGAAAACAATACTGCGACTTAGTAAATAATAACAGCCAGTTCAGCTGATGACCCATAAAAAGGTGTCTCATCACCAAAATGCCACTCAATAAACATCTCATGATGGGAAAACCAGGGAGCTGTCTCAAGACCTTTGCAACCTTATTGTTAGCCAATGTGGCTGTTACGGGTGCAGCGGATGAGGGGAATGGAGCAGGAAGGGATAACAGGCAAGGGAGATTGGGAGGTTAGTCTGGCTCTATACTTGGGGTCCCTGACTAGCCCTGTCCCCAAAGGGACCCCTGAAGGTGAGGAGGTGAGGGCCACTACCCTATCCCTCAAATCCTCAACTTGCCCTCAGCTAAAAGCATCTACCTCCACCTATGGACCAGGAAGAAGACACTTCTTCAAGTTAAGGGAATAGCAGCTGCTCTGGCAACATGTCTGCACAGCACGGGTCCTAGATGAGAAATTAACTCAATCTGCAACATCTGGTGGAGGAAGCAGAATGACTTAAGGCTGAGAGGGTGGGGAGCAGAAAGCTCAGACACACCCCATTCACCATTACCTCCACCTGCAGAACTGCAGAGCAGACTAAGGAAAAAAATTAAATTAAATAGCACAACAGCAAAACTCCAAAACTGCAAAGGCAGTCAATATGTGACAGTATCTCCCCCTCTATGAGAGGCCTCTGGACTGTAAACCAGACACGTCCGGCAATGGTCTAAACTTTCTGATTGATGACCTATGAAAGATATTACGGGTACATAAAACCAGAGGAAGTTCTAGCTGGAACAACATGGGATTGCAAATGGTCAAAATTCTAAACAAACCAATAACTCTAGTTTGAAGAGCTCCAGCCACACACTTCCACCTTACGTGTTTTGACAGCACCCACACATAATCATTCACACTCAGGTCTGGACCTGAATGTTTATTACCATTCACGTGGTCATGATATGCACAGAAATGGCGGCTGCTGCTGGACCCACACTTCCATGTGCAATGTGGTCAATAATCCAGAGATTCCCTGGGACAATGTGCTGTTGGTCCGCGCTGCTACAGAAAACACGTTGTCGAAGGCTTCAACTTATAATACCTTTTTTTGGATCCATCCGACACATTTCAGAGCCTGCTATACTCCTTCATCAGGGATGTATAAGGTTAACCTTATACACTTCCTGATGAAGGAGCATAGCAGGCTCTGAAACACGTCGGATGGATCCAATAAAGGTATTGTAATTTGAAGCCTTCGACTACGTGTTTTCTGTGACAGCGCGGACCAACAGCACATTGTCCCTGAAAACTCTGTTTATTACGGCTCCCAGTAATCCACATAGGCAATTTCAGTTAACCCTTCTCGGGATGTTTATTAAAAATAGACAGATGTTTCACAATTGCCACCCTATTACTGCATGGTTGATGTTTATTGCTATAACACTTTAAGATTACAAAACTTTAAAATTACACCTTACAGTAAGTAACCTTTCATTATACCTTACTGTAATTGTAAGTTGATGCAGATAAAATTACCGTATATACTCGTGTATAAGCCGAGTTTTTCAGCCCAAAAAATGGGCTGAAAAGTCCCCCTCTCGGCTTATACACGGGTCAATATGGTAATCCTATGGTGGGAGGGGGCGCGGGGGGTGGGGAGGCGCTGCGCAGTATTTCTTACCTTATCCCCCATTCTGCAGTGCTTTCTGGTGTCCTCCGTGCTCCGTTCCCGGTCTGCTGGGCCTTGTGGTTCCTCCTGGTTCCTCATCGTTCGGTTCCATCATGGGGCTGCCATCTTGCTTGTTCTCTCCGCCCCCGGCCAGTGATGTCAGAGCAGGCCGCGCTGTGATTGGCTAGCACCCGTGACATGTGATCACGGGTGCTAGCCAATCACAGCGCGGCCTGCTCTGACATCACTGGCCGGGGGCGGAGAGAACAAGCAAGATGGCAGCCCCCATGATGGAACCGAAGGATGAGGAACCAGGAGGAACCACAAGGCCCAGCAGACCGGGAACGGAGCACGGAGGACACCGGAAAGCACTGCAGAACGGGGACAAGGTAGGAAGCTGTGTGTGTGTGTATGTGTGTGTGTATGTGTATATATGTGTATGTGTGTGTGTATATATGTGTGTATGTATGGGTATGTGTATGTAAGTAGGCTGGCTGCCAATATAAGCCATACCTCTGGGGCTGCTGTATATACTTCTGGGGCTGCTGGATACTACCACTGGGCTGTATATACCTCTGGGGCTACTGTATACTACCACTGGGGCTGTATATACCTCTATGGCTACTGTATACTACCACTGGGGCTGTATATACCTCTGGGGCTACTGGATACTACCACTGGGGCTGTATATACCTCTATGGCTACTGTATACTACCACTGGGGCTGTATATACCTCTGGGGCTACTGGATACTACCACTGGGGCTGTATATACTTCTGGGGCTGCTGGATACTGCCACTGGGGCTGTATATACTTCTGGGGCTGCTGGATACTGCCACTGGGGCTGTATATACTTCTGGGGCTGCTGGATACTACCACTGGGGCTGTATATACCTCTATGGCTACTGTATACTACCACTGGGGCTGTATATACCTCTGGGGCTACTGGATGCTACCACTGGGGCTGTATATACCTGTGGGGCTGCTGGATACTACCACTGGGGCTGTATATACCTGTGGGGCTGCTGGATACTACCACTGGGGCTGTATATACCTCTGGGGCTGCTGGATACTACCACTGGGGCTGTATATACCTCTGTGGCTACTGGAT
This sequence comes from Allobates femoralis, assembly GCA_033576535.1. Taxonomy (NCBI): domain Eukaryota; kingdom Metazoa; phylum Chordata; class Amphibia; order Anura; family Aromobatidae; genus Allobates; species Allobates femoralis. The sequence continues at coordinate 214,483,713 of JARQOC010000002.1, read as the reverse complement.
ACTACCACTGGGGCTGTATATACCTCTATGGCTACTGTATACTACCACTGGGGCTGTATATACCTCTGGGGCTACTGGATACTACCACTGGGGCTGTATATACTTCTGGGGCTGCTGGATACTGCCACTGGGGCTGTATATACCTCTGGGGCTGCTGGATACTACCACTGGGGCTGTATATACTTCTGGGGCTGCTGGATACTGCCACTGGGGCTGTATATACCACTGGGGAGGCTGCTGTATACCACACTGCTGGGGGCTGTATACCTGTGCTGGGGTCCACCCTCGGCTTATACACGAGTCAATAGGTTTTCCCAGATTTTGGAGGCAAAAGTAGGGGGGTCGGCTTATACACGGGTCGGCTTATACACGAGTATATACGGTATATTAAAAAAATGATAAAAAATATTAAAAGGGTAAAGATGTGTATGATTATCTATAAGACAAGATGTGTCTCTTTCTCTGGTCTTGCGTAGGTTGTCTACCCAATGCTTGTTTCTGGCAGCATTGTTGGGTTCTATGTTTGATTGCTTTTTAGGTGTTTGTTTTTTTGCTTGTTTCTGGACTTAGAAGAAAGTGTGCAGATCATCTAGAACATAAAAAGGTATTTGTTAATATATAATCCTTAGTAGGGTGGTGTTGGGTTTATTGGTCTGGTTTTGTCTTGATACCTTTCAGTATTGATGTTTATGTTCTACCCCTTGGGGTTGAGGTTGCTGCTTCTGTTATGTCTTCTTTGAGATATGTCTGGTGATGGGAATCTGTTGATTTAATTCATTGTGCTTGTTTTTAGGGAGTTTTTCCAAAAAATGTTAAATTATCAATAGTACACTGGGGTATCACTGACTTGTTCAGTCTAGTTGAAGTGCTTTTGGGATTTGGGTGCAATGGTAATCACAGGGTGTATAACATAAAGAAAAGTGTACTTTACAAAACATAAAGAAGAATTTATTTACTTAATTCATAGCACATCACATGTGGTCGAATCCATCACATAAAGACATCATAGCACCTATGTGGATTACTGGGAGCCGTAATAAACAGAGTAGTGCATAACTCATCACCTATAAATAATGAGAAATTAACTCAATCTGCGATATCTGGTGGAGGGAAGCAGAACTACTTACGGCTGAGGGGGAGGAGGACACAAAGCTCAGACACACCTCATTCACCTACACTACCTGCAGAGCGCGGAGCAAACTATGGAAAAAAAGCTCAATTAAATAGTACAGCAGCAACACTCCAGAACTGCAAAGGCAGTTAATACGTAACAGTGGCCAGTACATATGCTAGTACTGATTATGAGAAGTTTGAGGAGTTCTTTGTATACCGAAAGCTATTCTTCAAACAATGTGGTGAGTCTGTTGCAGTACATAGATGATATCATCACTAATGGACAGGTAATGAGGGGTCACTATATGACTTTGTTGAGGGACTGAATTTGAGGTACACCACAATCAAGTTCACAATGGTCCATTCCAATACTTAAGTTTTTAATACACACTGGTCTACTTTTCCATGTGTATTTACTGTAGCTGTAATAATGTTTGTAAAGGGGAATATGTATAGAAATTACTATAACTGTACACAATTACTTTGCCCATGCGGGCACCAATATGTGGGCAAAAGACACAACTAGAGATTAGTGAACCTTTTGAAGTTTGGGTTTAGTTCACTGACACAGGCATATGTTCACTGAATAGATTGGGGAACTTCAAAACCCATTCAAATCAATGGGAGTCAAAATCAAGGGCTTAGAAAACACATTCAAAGGGGCCCAAAAGCTGCCAAATACAGCAATAACTGTTTTAAAGTGGAGCTCCGCTGTTTTGGCACATACATTATCTTACTACACTATTATGTCTCGCCCCTGGCGGGGACCGTGGGGTACTCAGTGCTCATCGTCATCTGAGGCTGCGGGGTATCTCGGTGGCATCACCTGGTCTGTGATCCCCTCGTCGGGCAAGCAGTAAAAAGGGGGTTAGGAAAATGTTGGAAAGCAAAAGTAAAGTAATAAATATAAAGACTCGTGACACCACCTGTGGCTTGTGGCCAGATGTAGCCACGGCCGCGTTGGGACCTCTGGGGATGATGGGTGATGGGAGTAGCAGCATAGGTATATCAGCTCTTCACAGGAAAAGCAGTTCCCCAGGGTATCGTGTGGAAGTGAAAGTGTAACATCCTCTGCACCCTCAGGCAGGCTCCTGCAGCCAGCTCACGGCTCAAGCTCCAGTTCTCGAGTTCACAAACCAGTCTCACACAGTTCTGAGCTTTTTACTGGGCTTTACTACTCCACTCGCAGTTGTCACAGTACAGTTCGGTACAGCAGCGGCTCTGGTGTACTATCAGCAGCTGCAATGGCTCACCTGCGGCACCCCCATTCATGTACCTTTCGGGCCTCTGTCCTCTCTGTTCCGCACACTAACTATGGTCCAGCAGTCACAGGCTTTCTGTGGTCTCCCTTCCGGGTCTCCTAGCTCTAGATTGACGGCCTTCCTTTCATTGTGGCAGAGGTTGGGTATCAGGACATGAAGATCTCACACCCCGCCGGGGTTTGTGGTTGAGGTATGCAGCTTCACTGGCCTCGGTTCTAGGACTGGGACCCGGACTAACCATATGGTGGCAGAGGCCGCCGGATCCGGGTTCTTTCAATCTGGTGGTTCTGGCTGACAGGTATCTCTGTTGTTCTCCACAACTCAAAACTTAACTTAAAGGGAACCTGTCACCAGGTTTTTGCAACCTAATCTGATAATAGCATAATATAGGACCCGAGATTCTGATTCCAGCGATGTGTCACTTACTGGGCTGCTCAGTGTAGTTTTGATAAAATCACTGTTTAATCAGCTGGAGATTATCAATAGCAGTCTCCTTGGCCTGCTGCCAAGTAGTCTGGCATATTTACAGACTGCTAAATCTGCAACAGAGAAAACACTAATTTTATCAAAATGACAGCAAGCAGCTCAGTAAGTGACACATCGCTGGAATCAGGGTCTCTATTTCTACATTATGCTGCTCTGAGATGGGATGGTAAAAACCTGGTGACAGGTTCTCTTTAACTACTCGCCTCCTGCCCTAACTTGATGTAGCATTCACTTTTATTGTGTTGTTTTGCCACCCTTTCCCGGGCTCTGTCCTAACTGTCCACCCTCCACCTAGCTCCTCCCGCTATCCCGTGCTAGACATGAAGTAACTTAGACTTGGGACCGGGGGATGTGTCGGGTGTATGTGTGAGGTGACCAACTTGCCAGTCCCAGCTGCTGCACCATCCTGTGGTGACCGGTCCACAGGGATGCCACAATTACTTAGCAAGCTTCAGCGCCATTGTCACTATGCCAACTCATGAACCTCCGACATATCAGCTGCTCCTCCCATGATTGGTTAAAGACAGAGTTATTCCTGCCCACCTTGTCTGTCGGCATCTATGGCAACCAAACTGACATCAGATTACTGTAAAAATAAATGAATAGTTGAAAAAATTATCGTGGTGTCCCCCCTTCAACTTTGATAACAGCCAAGATAAAGGCACCAGCTGTGGTCAACAGGCTGCAGCCGTCTGCTGTACCCTAGCTGTATTAATTAGTTTTTAAAGCTAAGTACAAGGCTAAACCGAGTGACGTCAGCAGTGTTATCAGCTGACCTTCTCATGCTGCTGATGTGTCGAGAATCAGGGCTTCCATGGTACAGGGTGTCTATAGACATTCAATGGGGAGGGAGACAGGTCTGCTCTGGTGGTGGTGGAGCGCCGGGTCCACTGGTAGTGAGATAGCACCGTGGTCATTGCAATTTGTAGGCTGTTCTCAAGAGATGGGTGTTCCACTTAAAGGTTCCGAGTGTAGGGGATAATCAGACATTTTGGAGTGCAGAATTTCAGAGGATGGGGATGCTCGAGTGAAGTCTTGCAGGGGGTTAGATGGGGAACGTACAAGTGTGGAGGAAAGAAGGGGGTCTTGGGAGGATCGAAGATTATGAGTTGGATGACATCGGGAGATTAGTTCAGAGATATATGTGGGAGACAGATTGTAGACGGCTTTGTAAGTCAATGTTAGTAGCTTGAATTGGATATGCTGGGGAATTGGAAGCCAGTGGAGGGATTTGCAGAGGGGAAAAGTGGAGGAGCAGCGAGGAGAGAGGTGGATTAGTCGCACAGCAGAGTTAAGGACAGGTTGGAGAGGTGCAAGAGTGTTAACAGGGAGGCCACAGAGGAGGAGGTTGCAGCAGCTGAGACGGGAGATGATGAGGGCATGCACTAGTAGTGTAGTAGATTGAGGGTTCAGTAAGGAACGGATTCTGGATATTTTTTATGAGTTGGAGGTGGTAGGAGGTGGTGGGAGCTTGGATGTGTAGTTTGAAGGATAAGGCAAAGTCAAGGGTTACTCCAAGGCAGTGGACTTCAGGTACATGGCAGAGTGTAATATCATCTATTGTGATAGACAGATCAGGTAAGGAAGATGCGCGAGATGGAGGAAAGATGAGTTCAGTTTTGTCTACGTTTAGTTTAAGGAAGCGAGAGGAGAAGAAGGAGGATATGGTTGATACTGTAGACACTCTGGGATTCTGGACAGCAGAGAGGTGACATCTGGGCCAGAGAGGTAGATCTGACTGTCGTCAGCGTACAGATGGTACAGGGACTTTTTGAGTTGTCGTAGGCCAAGGATATCGATGGAAAAAAGAAGAGGTCACAGGACAGAGCCTTGAGGGACCCCAACAGAGAGGTGATGGGGTGAGGAGGTAGTGTGGGAGTGGGAGACACTAAATGTGCGATTGGAAAGGTAGGAGGAGATTCAGGAGAGGGCAAGGTCAGTGATACCAATGGAAGAGAGGATCTGTAATAGGAGGCAGTGGTCGACTGTGTCAAATGCAGAGGACAGGTCAAGAAAGACGAGGATGGAGAAGTGTCTGTTAGCTTGGCGGTAAGTAGGTCGTTAGTAATTTTGGTTAAGGCAGTTTCGGTGGAGTGGTGGGGCGGAAGCCAGATTAAAGGTTGTCAAAGAGAGAGTTAGATGAGATGGGAGGACAGTACAATGTGGACATGCTTTTCAAGAAGTTTGGAGGCGAACAGGAGCAGCGATATAGTGCGGTAGCTGGATGTGGAGGTCAGGCCAAGGGATGGCTTCTTTAAGATAGGTGTAATTGTTGCGTGTTTGAAAGCGGAAAGAAAGGTACCGGAGGATAATGATAGGTTGAAGAGGGAAATTAAGGCTGGGATAAGCGTGGTGATGAGTTTGGGGAGGAAGTGGGAAGGGATGGGGTCCGATGCACAAGTGGTGAGGTGCGATTTGAAGAGGAGGTGTGCAAGTTCTCCTTCAGTGATGGAGGGGAGGAGGGTTAATGGGGGAGGGGAATGGTCTGGTATACATACGGGTTGTGATGGTTGGGCGGCAAAGACTTGTCTGAGCTGATTGATCTTGTTGGTGAAGTGTGTTGCAAAGTCTTCTGCAGAGATATGAGAAGTAGGAGAAGGCAGTGGGGGGAGTAGGGAGTTAAATGTGTTGAATAACTGCCTGGGGTTGTGGGACAAAGAGGATATGAGGGCAATGAAGTAATTCTGTTTAGTGGTGGCGAGTGCTGACTTGAATTTGAGAAGTGCTTGTTTGAATGCTGTGTAGTCTTCTTGTGAATGGGTTTCCTTCCAGCGCCGCTCAGCAACTTTAGATTCTCGCTGCAGCTTTTTCGTGGTTATCTGTTCATTCGTCGTGTTCTGCCATGACCGAAAGGAGCAACTGCATCAATCACTGCTGTGAGTGTAAAATTGTAGAAAGTGGTGATGTTATCTGTGTTGTGGAGTGAGGACATAGATGATAGTAGTAGAATTGAGTCAGAGAGTATGTGAGTGTCAACGTGTGTGAGGTTTCTGCAAGGGTGTCCGAGTTGGTGGACATGGGTGACAGGTGAGGAGGACAAGGATGAGAAGGTAAGTAGATGGTGGTCAGAGTGGGGGAGAGGGGAGGTTGTGGGGTTAGTTAGGGAGCAGAGGCGGGTGAAGATGAGGTCTAGTGTATGTCCATCTGTGTGGGTGGCTGTGGAGGACCACTGAGAGAGGCCAAAGAATGAAGCAAGTAACATGAGTGTGGAGGCTGTTGACTGGTTAATATCAATGGGAATGTTGAAGTCACCCACGATGATGGTGGGAATGTCAACAGAGAGTGAAAAAGCTAGATGGAGAATTGGTCAAAGAAGGCAGTGGCTGGGCCTGGGGGGTCGATAAATGATGGCCACTTGGAGGTTGGAGGGAGGGTAGATACGAACAGAGTGCACATTGAAGGATGAGAGGATAAAGGAGGAGGAATTGGGTTGAAGGTGCAGTTACTAGAAAGGAGAAGACCCTCTCCTCCACCATGTTTGTTGCCAGTGCAAGGTGTGTGAGAGAAATGAAGTCCGCCATAGCACAGTGCAGCAAGAGATGCCATTTCAGAGGGTGTCAGCCATGTTTCTGTGAGGCCCAGGAAGGAGAGTTTGCGAGAGGTAAAGAGGTCATGAGTGAAGTAGAGTTTATTACAGATGGAACAGGCATTTCAGAGTGCTCCAGGGGAAGGGGTGGTGGTGAGGGGTTCAGGGGAATGGGTTTTATATTTAGAAGATTGAATCTGTGTCTTGCAGGTGTGGGGTGATAGGAGTGAGGAATAGTGGGTAATGTTGGCTGTGGAGGTCTTGGGTTGGGAGATATGTCGCTGGCTGATAATAGAAGCAAAGAGAGAGCAAGCAGGTGGGAGAATGAAAGTGGCCGGCTTGTTTTGTGCTTCTGCAGGAGAGGAATGAGATTGAGGAGCAGGTCAGCAGAAGAGCTCAGGTGGGGAGCTAAGAGGGATGGTGGGATAAATATTTGTGATGGGACTGATGGGGTTTGGGGGTAGTGGAAGAGGGTAAAGATTAGTGAAGCAGTGACTGGTAGGGTATAGGTAAGCATGGTGAAAGTGTTAGTGGGAAAGTAAAGTAGCAAAGACAGTATAGCTGGTACCTTCTGGTTACTTCTGGCTTATTTCAGGGATATTTCTGGACACTTAAGTCATACTTGAGGAGACACAAGAAGAGACACACGGTCAAGGAGATCTCAAAGTATCATTTATATACAGGTTTAAGAGTCCAGAAAATTAGTTCAGCTGAGAAGAGGGGAGGGCAGGAGGGGTGTATGCTAAACAGAACAAGCAGGGCGAGTTAACTAGCAAGAAAGAGGACACAACTTAACTAATTACACAGCAGGGAAGCAGGCCCATATTATAAAGAGCAGAAGATAAAAATTTGGTGCAGAGTGAGACTCAAGTGTTGATTAGGTCAGACAATTTTCAATATGTAGCATAGCGTACCATAGGATTAGATAATAGAAAAATTGGAGCCCGGCTCAACAGGACTGTTTTTTTCTTTTCTTTTTCAACAGACATGGTCGACATGACACAGTTGATGCTTTTCGACTGCACTAAGCAGTCTTACTCACGACTCATGAGTCATGTGTCATGAGTAAGATTGCTTAGTGCAGTCAAAGCTTGACGACTGGGTCATGTTGACCATGTAAATTTTTCTTTTGTGTGCACTTTGCTTTCTTTTGACAAAAAAATCCAGTACTGTTTAGCCGGGCTCCAATTTTTCTATTATTCTTGATGGGCAAGGCCGGTGTCTGAGCTCCAGGTGGATGAGCATAGAGCAACTGGGTGAGCTGGAATCAAGTTTCTACTGTAGGATTAGATACACAGAATATTTAATCCATTCATCCTCCACAACTTATGTATAATAAATGTGGGTTGAGAACAGCCATTTTAAAGGGATCCTGTCACCCCCAAAACACCTTTAAACCTATTAAAACCTGTCCCTAGAGCATATTAACACTTTCCCTACACTCCTTTTAGCTCCTAAATGCACAGAGTCAAAGTGAATATAAACGTTTTATAAGTACCTCATTACTGATGATAATGAGTGACTATGCTATTCATAGTCACTCATTCAGGCTGCCCCTCTTCATACTATGACGCCTCCATAGGCGTGATCTTCATGAGAGATTCAAATTACCGCCTCCCTGCGCGCCTCCCCGCTGTGGCTTGTGTCGGCCGGGCTTCAGCGTGGGGCTGTATGACGCGATCCGCGTCATTTCCGGCGCCGGGTGACGTATACAGCCGCGCCGCTCTGTCAGCTTCAAAATGCACACTGCGCATGCGCATGCGCAGTGCGGGACTTGAAGCCAACAGCGGCGCCGGTGTAAATACGTCACCCGGTGCCGGGAATGACGCGGATCACGTCATACAGCCCCACGCTGAAGCCCGGCCGACACAAGCCACAGCGGGGAGGCGCGCAGGGAGGCGGCAATTTGAATCTCTCATGAAGATCATGCCTATGGAGGCGTCATAGTATGAAGAGGGGCAGCCTGAATGAATGACTATGAATAGCATAGTCACTCATTATCATCAGTAATGAGGTACTTATAAAACGTTTTTATACACTTTGACTCTGTGCATTTAGGAGCTAAAAGGAGTGTAGGGAAAGTGTTAATATGCTCTAGGGACAGGTTTTAATAGGTTTAAAGGTGTTTTGGGGGTGACAGGATCCCTTTAAGTCATGATAGTAGCTATATCCGTGTTCTTTCCTCCAAATGTACTCCAGATAAGACTATTGCGCTAATTGTCTCTCCAGCTCATCACCTTAGGATGATGAAGACAAAACAAGGGTGGACATTTTTAGAAAGGTAATAATACCATATCCCAAACACATGTTAGTCACCTAACCTAAATCCATTAGAAAATTTATGGAAGGAACAAAAGCTCAAAGTTCAGAGGAAGAGCCCATGAAATCTTTAGGATTTGAAAAGTGTTTCTGCGGAAGAATTGGTCAAAATCTCATCTGAGCAATACCTTTAACTAGCTTCTTCATACAGGAGGCATCTTGCAGTTGTCATCACTTGGAAAGCTTTTGTACAAAGTATTAAATAAATTCAGAAAGTGTGTTCAATACTTTTTCCTCTTGTCACTTCTTACTATTACATATCACTATATTTATGGACATCTATGGTTTGATTGCGTTGCCTGAGTAAATAGGATGGGTTGATACTGACTTCGGGTTAAACATTCAGGTTAATAGCACTTTAAGAAATATGTTTACTTAGAAAATTGGTAAAGTGTTTAATACTTATCCATAAAGAAAGAAGGAGGTGGCACTCATTGGACCGGTGAAGACAGGTTTCTTTATTCCAGTCACGGTATTACATCAGGTAGAGGGTGCGGGGAGGGAGGTGCCGGGATGACGGAGCCCGTTTCGAGTAGTGCTTACTCTTCACCAGATCCTGTCATCCCGGCACCTCCCTCCCCGCACCCTCTACCTGATGTAATACCGTGACTGGAATAAAGAAACTGTCTTCACCGGTCCAATGAGTGCCACCTCCTTCTTTCTTTATGGATAAAAGTGACTATGTCCTATGGCTGAGCAACGCTGGACCTGGTTTTGTGCCACAATTTCAAATCGAGGCAACATAAGGTCAGTGCCCGGTTTTCTTTCTACATGCAATTTTAATTTTTAATACTTATTTCCCCTGCTGTCTATAATCACAATTTGTTTAAGCAAATTAAAAGATAGTGTTGTGTAGTGCTCTTTACACAAGAGGATTGGGTAATCAAACTCACTTTTGTTTGACAGCATGCTATATACAGTATATCCATATGGTTTACCTGAAAAGATAGAAGATGACAAGTCACAAGTATCCTAAGCAGAGAAGGACCATCCATGCTTGAGCCTCTTAAATATTCTGGAAAGTAACTATCGATTTTGTAAGCAGTTAGATTTGCTTCTTTCCATTGCAGAGTGCCATTTATTAGCTGAATTACATGTACTCTGTATCGATTTTGTAAACTTCCTTTTGCTGCAGAGATAAGTTTCACCAAATAATGGACTATGCTATAAATATAACGCTAGAAACAGCTGGAAAGGAAGAAATGGCGCATAATAGGGTTTATCCACTTGTAAAATAGTAGTATGGTCTCGCTCACCTAAAAGGGTTGTGAACAGTCACAACCACTTGGAATCACTACAGCCTGCTGCGGACCCCCGGAGATAGTATCCAAGAAAGCAGGAAGAGAGAAGGGTTTCAAAACCACACTACCATGAAATTTAGTAAAGAGGAATAGTAGGTCAAATTGATTGTAATCTTTATCTCTGTGAATTATCCTGAAGAAGAGGTAACTCCTCGAAATGCGTAGAAATAAAGATCACAAATTATTTTACATACTATTTATCTTTATTCATTTGCACAGTAGCGTGGTTTTGAAACCCTTGTCTCTTCCTGCTTACTTTGATAAATACAATGATAAAATAGAAATATTAAGATATTAGTATACTAGTGTATTTGTATTAATGTACTGTATGTACAGTTAGGGCCAGAAATATTTAGACAGTGACACAAGTTTTGTTATTTTAGCTGTTTACAAAAACATGTTCAGAAATACAATTATATATGTAATATGGGCTGAAAGTGCACACTCCCAGCTGCAATATGAGAGTTTCCACATCCAAATCGGAGAAAGGGTTTAGGAATCATAGCTCTGTAATGCATAGCCTCCTCTTTTTCAAGGGACCAAAAGTAATTGGACAATGGACTCTAAGGGCTGCAATTAACTCTGAAGGCGTCTCCCTCGTTAACCTGTAATCAATGAAGTAGTTAAAAGGTCAGGGGTGGATTCCAGGTGTGTGGTTTTGCATTTGGAAGCTGTTGCTGTGACCATCAACATGCGGTCAAAGGAACTCTCAATTGAGGTGAAGCAGAACATCCTGAGGCTGAAAAAAAAGAAAAAATCCATCAGAGAGATAGCAGACATGCTTGGAGTAGCAAAATCAACAGTTGGGTACATTCTGAGAAAAAAGGAATTGACTGGTGAGCTTGGGTTCACATCTAGATGCAAACCATTCATCAATTCCAAAAATAGACAGGCCAGAGTTAAATTTGCTGAAAAACACCTCAAGAAGCCAGCTCAGTTCTGGAAAAGTATTCTATGGACAGATGAGACAAAGATCAACCTGTACCAGAATGATGGGAAGAAAAAAGTTTGGAGAAGAAAGGGAACGGCACATGATCCAAGGAACACCACATCCTCTGTAAAACATGGTGGAGGCAACGTGATGGCATGGGCATGCATGGCTTTCAATAGCACTGGGTCACTTGTGTTTATTGATGACATAACAGCAGACAAGAGTAGCCGGATGAATTCTGAAGTGTACCAGGATATACTTTCAGCCCAGATTCAGCCAAATGCTGCAAAGTTGATTGGACGGCGCTTCATAGTACAGATGGACAATGACCCTAAGCATACAGCCAAAGCTACCCAGGAGTTCATGAGTGCAAAAAAGTGGAGCATTCTGCAATGGCCAAGTCAATCACCAGATCTTAACCCAATTGAGCATGCATTTCACTTGCTCAAATCCAGACTTAAGACGGAAAGACCCACAAGCAAGCAAGACCTGAAGGCTGCGGCTGTAAAGGCCTGGCAAAGCATTAAGAAGGAGGAAACCCAGCGTTTGGTGATGTCCATAGGTTCCAGACTTAAGGCAGTGATTGCCTCCAAAGCATTCGCAACAAAATATTGAAAATAAAAATATTTTGTTTGGGTTATGTTTATTTGTCCAATTACTTTTGACCTCCTAAAATGTGGAGTGTTTGTAAAGAAATGTGTACAATTCCTACATTTTCTATCAGATATTTTTGTTCAACCCTTCAAATTAAACGTTACAATCTGCACTTGAATTCTGTTGTAGAGGTTTCATTTCAAATCCAATGTGGTGGCATGGAGAGCCCAACTCGCGAAAATTGTGTCACTGTCCAAATATTTCTGGCCCTAACTGTATATATCACTTATTCTTTGGTTCCTAAATTTGGGAAGGTTCTTAGTCATGACAAAAATATTAATGATATGCAAATGATGCAAAAAAATGTTTCCAAAAACATCTTGATTTACTCAGCATCAAGATTCTACATACGCACTGAACTCAACATGGGACACTTACTAAATGGGTAGTTTAAATTAGAAATAAACATTTTTGGATTAGAAATTAAGTATAGATGTCTCCCAATTGTCCAAATTGAGTAATATATTAATTCAGAGGCTTCATATACTCTATGCCTCATTTATAAAACTTGTACCAAGAAAAATGTAAAACCTTTGTCCATTGCAGTCAATAAAATGCCCCTTTCTATTATTTTCTAGTGCCAATGAAAGCTTAGTATGAAGTCTCTCCTAATCTCAAAGTAAGGACAATTGACTGTATTTTGTGATTGGCTTATATAACCCACCCTTGTAGTTTTTCTTGTAGAGCCCCAACATTGCTAGAATAACTTATCTCACGTTTCTTTGATGCACAAATCAAGATCCCATTATTCAGTGGTGTAACTTGAAGCTCATGGACCTTGATGTAAAATTACCAATGGGACCCCCAATTAGTGCAAATCTTTAATAGCATTAATCTTTTTCTAAAGGCCAAAGGGACTTTTGGGGCCCCCTAAGCTCCAGGGCCCGAGTGCGATTGCAACCCCAGCACCTATTGTAGTTATGCCCCTGCCATTATTAGAAAACTACGCAACATTGTTCTAAGATTTTATTAAGCTGGGTTTACAGGTACCGATATTGTTAACGATGTCGCTGCAACTTGTGACGTTCGCTCAACCTCGTAGCGAGGTCGCTATGTGTGACATCCTGCAACAATCAGCAATCAGCTCACTAATCGCTGATCGTTGGTATAATGGATGGCCAGCATCGGCATGTGTGACAGCAGGAGACCAGGATCAACGACCTCCCAGCGCCGCACAGTACATGCTGGGAGCTGGTAACCAGGGTAAACATCTGGTAACTAAGCACAGCGCTCTGCTTAGTTAGCCGATGTTTACCTTGGATACCAGCGTTCTCGCTGGTTGCTGATCGCTGGTGAGTCTTCCTGTGTGACAGCTCACCAGCGATCAGATAACGATGTCCCAGCAACCCCCATCGTTGGTCGGGTCGCTGGGACATCATTATGTGTAACCCAGGCTTTAGTCAAGTGTCAGTGAATGTCCACTACAGACCACCATAATGGTACCTTTACACACCGCCACGGAGGGTAGCAACAGGTAGGCAACGCACGTGCACTCGCACGTTTTTAACGGTTGCTAATGGTTGCCGATGCGACATATAGACGCCACCACAAAGTGCTCCACAGAAGGTATTTGCGTTCCCCGGAAGTGCCGACAGCTCCTGCGGCTTACTGGCTGTTGAATACCTTCCCTGGTTTACACACCGCTACCACACAGGAATATGGACGTACATATTTCGCGCCTCAAGTACATAGGCGTGACAGAGTTGTGTATTATGTGACTCTCGTACGGTGATTGGACAATGCAATAGCATCATGATTTGCCAGGCTGCGCAGGAAGGCTGGCTAATACATGACGCCATTGCAATTGTGGACTGTGAATGGATAGCTCTTTAAATATGGCGCCCTGTGAAGGGACAACCAATCGTAATGCAGGAGCCTCCACCAATGATCGCTGATGGGGCGTGGTATCCATGATGCCGTGGCACGCCCCAGGGATTTCGTAGGCCACGCAAATACCTTGTCTGTGCCATGATTACACGCCGCCACCATAGGAATTGTTCCTTCCTGTTTTTGAGCACGGCTCAGACACAAGTATCCGAAGGAACTACAAGACACATGAAGGAAATTCCTGAATTACACGCCGCCACTTCGTGGTGTTTTCATGGCAACAGGCACAATTGTGTCCGATGCCGGGCAGTTTCTGCCTTCCTGTGGCAGCATGTAAAGGTACCATTATATATGACTGAATGTAAAATATTATATAACCAGTGAAATTATTAGTATTGTGTTCACAGTATATGCAGGAGGAACAGGCAGTTTGTCAAATAGAGTTTCAGGCAATAGCTGCAATGCAACATGTGATGTCAAAAGGGGCATTATTTCGCAATTTCTGCTCTACATCACCGTTAAATGCAACAGTATTGTTTTCTTGACCATGGTGCAAAAAGCTAGAGTGGTTGGGACACAATACACCTGTATTTTAAAACTCCAGCAAAAGAAAGGGAGTAAAGTAAAATAATTGATTGCCGTAGTAGGTAAAGAGGTTAAATGAGCATTGTTGTAAAGAGCTATAAAATTATGTGAGTGATTGTGGTTCAAAGGGAACCATTTGAGATTAGGAGCCGAGTTTAGGCTTTGAGAAACCTATTTACCAATGTCCCTTACAGGGTGTTGCAGTACAAAAACTCAGAGTGGCTTGTAGGAATGTATGTAGTAGAGCAGAGGTTCCCAACTCCAGTCCTCAAGGCACACCAACAGTGCAGGTTTTCAGGATTTCCTTAGAAATTGGAATCATCCCCAGTGCAGGTGATTCAATTATCACCTGTGCAATACTAAGGAAACCCTGAAAACCTGCACTGTTGGTGTGTCTTGAGGACTGGAGTTGGGAACCTCTGTAGTAGAGAACCCAGTGGGAAAAGTAACATATTAAGACACCTAGCATGCTATTTGTGGAACCATAGGCAAAAAATACCATCAATCTTCTGAAATGTTACTGGGGAGCAGGTGGTGAGCGGTAGAAGGAAATCATTGCCCTCTTAGGGAAGTAGTCTTATGCCGACGTCACAAGCGTCAATCTTGTGAACGATATCGCATATATTTCATAGAAAAATCGCTTGATTGTTTGATTGCAGATTTGTGAGCAGGAGCACAAATCAAGCGATAATCGTTTGAGCGATCTACAGCATCGTGCCGTGTGACGCCGCACTAACAATCTAGTGGACGATTTTGCCTATTCCTCACAATGGCTTTTGTAGATCGCTGGGTTGTGCGGTTGATCGCTGGCGCATTGCCAAATTTGAAATCGCAATTGAGATCTATGCTTGTGACATCGCACAAGCGATATTGCGAAATTGTTCAAACAATCTCAGTCACGTGACTTTTCTGACCATATTGTTATTGAAATTGAACTGTGTGACGTGGCCATTAGTATAGCCATACAAAAGGAAAGCTGACAGCTCTGAGAGGCTTACTAGGAGATGGAAAATAATGCAGCCAGTTAGGAAGCCAAAGTCTTTGAGCTCTGGAAGATTTTCTCCCGAAATTCTTTGAGTCTACAGCAGCATCTAGGAAGACCAGGTTGAGATTCAGCATGGGAGAAAATAGAGATTAACATATTTTGGAAGACAGACGGCATGGAATCCTGTGAAGAGGTCCAGATAGCTCAGGCTTG
The DNA here is from genome assembly GCA_033576535.1 of Allobates femoralis. Classification (NCBI taxonomy): domain Eukaryota; kingdom Metazoa; phylum Chordata; class Amphibia; order Anura; family Aromobatidae; genus Allobates; species Allobates femoralis. The sequence goes on along the minus strand of JARQOC010000002.1, from coordinate 214,468,511 downwards.
TAGTTTAGTGGATTATAATTCCCCTATTGAAGTATAATGAAAAATTAATAGGCAACCAGAATACAGGTGTTGGTATATTACATAATAACCCAATTTATTCCATTTAGGTTTGTGGATGTAACATGGAAAAATCTGGAAATGTTCAAGGAAAGTTTCACTAGTGTGACATGGAGATAACTTGTTAAAAGATTATATAGGTTATCTTTACATCATAACAGCATATCAGCATTCAAAGGCACAGCATGGAGTGCAGTGTGAGCAGCTTCCTCTTACCTAAGCACCAGAGATGAGCAGATCAATCCATGGAGGATTGAGTTTGAGATTAATTTTCTCAAATGCATAGTTCAAATAAAACTCAAACATTTGAAAATTCAATTCGGTGTTCACAAAAAAAAACTTTTATGGCACAATTTCTTGCAGTAATGAAGTATCAGAGAGCATGCAATGGCTGAACCCAATCTGTAAATTTTGGGGTCCGTACCAAACACTTGTACAAACATGCATGAATCCCGAACACAGACGTCCCTGAGAAGTCTGTGTTACTGTTCGGGTTTGGCCGCCCAAATAAAGGGCTAGAGGGCTACAAACGGAAGCAAAATAGGGATTAAAAGCAGTAATATTACAATTACCAGTCTCTGTGTTATGGTCATACTATTTCCAGGTCCGCTCATTAAGCCTCATGCATATTCACTTGTTCCCCCACCCACTCTCTGTGCTAGAGTCTGTGATTGATTGCCCAGCCTCATAGTAGTTGTGTCCTCGAGTATAATATAAAAAAAAATTAAAAGGTTGCATGGAGTCCTCAGTATTTTAGTACACAACACAGATAAAGCACACGGCTGTGTGCGTTACCTTGACTTGGTATCAAAATACAGGGGATCGCAAACGGGTTATTTTTAAATTATTTTAATAATTTTTAAAATGACATAGGGTCCCCTCCAATTTTGATACATTAGATACGCCATTCATGGTGCTTCTCCCAGGTCTTCCTGACTGCCCTGGTGTGGTGGCAATTGGTGTGATATAGGGTTTTATGATAACTGTAAATTAACAGCTGACATAAAGCCCTGGATTGGTGATGTACAGGTCTGTATGAGATCTCCACATTACCAATTCTGTAAGTAAATAGTTAAATAACACAGACACAGAGAAAAATCCTTTACTTCCAATAAAAAACACAGACTCATTTATTTTTCCATTTATTAACTCCAAACATACCCTTGCAGCTCTGATGGTAATCTACAGTGAGGTCCCTCAAAGCTCCCTGGCTCTTATGCTGAGTGGTGACATTTTATCAATTTATTAAACCCAAACATACCCTTGCAGCTCTGACGATAATCCACAACAAAGTCTGTTGAAGCTCCCTGGCTCTGTGAAATTCAGAGCCTGTCCTTAGTGGTGACATTGAAGTGACCACTCCTGCGAGCTCTGGGACACACTGATGGAACAGAGTGAGAGCAGTGAAGTAGGTGAGTTCACTTGAGGTCTCATCAGAGCTACTCTGTAACCCAGCTGTGAACTTACTATTGTCACGGCACTCACAGCTGTGGCTCTCAGTGCCATCAGTAAGTGTCAATGCTCTCACTGAGCGGCCACTTTAATGTCACCCCTCAGAGTGAGCTCTGAATGTAGCAGAGGTTGGGAGCTTGGGAATTACAGGTGGAGCTGCAAGGATATGCTTGGAGTTAATAAATGAGTAAGAGAGGATATATGTGTTTTTTATTTCAAGTAACGACATTTTCTCTGTGTTTTTTAACTATTTACTGACAGGATTGGTAATGTGTCAGTCTTATAGAGACCTGTACATCACCAGTCCAGGGCTTGATGTCAGCTGAAAACTCACAACTGTCCTTAACCCTTTATACTACCTTTATTGCCATCAGAGCCGGGTACAGTACCGAGAATAATGCATCTAATGTATGCGCATTTTCTATTCTTAACCTTAGGGGCCTAATGACCATGGGCTTCCCCAGGCTTGAGAATGCCAATCCTCAACTGTTTGCTTTTTCTTTTCTGATTATACAAATTAGGGGGAACCTATGCCTTTTTTTAAAAAAAATATTTATTCAAATAATTTAAAAAAATCCTGTGTGGAGTCCCATGTATTTTGATAGCAAGCTAAGATAACAAAAACTGCTGGGCACTACAGCTCACAGCCATGTGCTTTATCTGCACTGTGAATCAAAACACGGGGACCCCTGCTATTTTTTCAATTATTTATTTATTTTTAACACTCCCAACAGCTACTGTAAGGCTGGACAACGAATTACAGATGCAAGCACAGAGGATGGGGGTGCAGTCTGACTGTAGTCAATCGCAAATGCTGCCACAGAGGGTGGGCGGAAAAACAAGTGAATATGCATAAGGCTTAATGAGTGAACCCACAAGTGTGCTAAGAGCTAAGTATAATATAACTGCTTTTAATCCCCATTTTGCTTCTTTTTGCAGCAACCTAGCCTTTACTACAACCATTTTATAGCAATAAAGTTTCGGACCCCATAGACTTACATGGGGTTTGAGGTTCAGGCTGAAGTTCAGGTCAAGTCTTGTCGCGAAGCCAGCATATTTTTCAAAGTCAGGCCAAATTCCCCGAACATCTGCAGATTCGCCCATCTCTAGACAGCAGGCTAACGTTATTTTGCGTTGCTACTCTGTCTTCCTCATAATGCCCTGCAGCTATGACATCGCTCAGATATTCATACTTTGTAATGTGGTGGTCAGTACGTGCCCAGTTGAACACAATTTGTATGTTACAGTCATTTTCCATATCCAAAGTCACTGGTTAAATCTCTTTCTTATAGGGTGTAATTAGGGATGAGCGAGTAATCGGAACTCGGTACTCAGTACTTGTTGCGAGTATAGCGAGTCCGATTGAAATGCGAGTGCTTTCGCAGTGTATCTATATATACACAGCGACAGCACACTAAAAGTGAAGAAAAGTTGTTAAAAAATAAAAAAAAACATCATACTCACTTTCCGACACCTGCACCGGGACCCGAAAACCTCACCTCCGATGTGCGGCAAGGACCTGCCAGTCTGATAGCCAATCAGATGGCTGGGAGCGATCTGGCAAATCAGATGGTCGGATGTTACAAACCATGTGATCGCTGCCAGTTAACTGATTGGCCAGATTGCCAGGTCATTGATACACATTCCTGGCAATCTGGCCAATCAGGTGGCTGATAGCGATCACATGGTTTCTGACATCCGGCCATCTGATTGGCCGGTTCGCTCCCAGCCATCTGATTGCTGCACATCAGAGGTGAGGTTTTCGTGTCCCGGTGCAGGCGTCGGAAGGTGAGTATGATGTTTTTTTTTATTTTTTAACAACTTTTCTTCACTTTTAGTGTACTTTCGTAGTGTATATATAGATACACTGCGAAAGTAAAAGGGCTACTCGCTACCCCGAGTAATCACAAGAGACTCGGCCAGTAGCGAGTAGCCGAATATCATTACTATTAAGCGAGTACCGAATAGTAACGATTATACTCGCTCATCCCTAAGTGTAATCTCTTATGGTTAGAAGGATCCTTTTTCTCTGCAATACGTACTTGCATAAGATCTTATGGTCAGAATGGTTTTCTCTCATTTGTAAATTGTAAACTTTTATGGTCAGTGGGGTTCTCGCTTTCTCTCTCTCCTCTCTCCCATGTGCATTTAGTGAAGTTGGTAGATTTGAGTTTCAAAAGTTTCTGTCATCTACGAAGCTCTCCTGATATCTTCAATATTAGATAAGAATTTTCACGGAGAACATATCTACCTACACATGAAGTGAGAGTTTAGCTATTCCTATTTAACATGCTCACAAGCATCTGTCCTAATAAAAAACTAGAACAGGTTTGTGTCAGTGTACCAATATAGCAGGCATTTTAGTGATTATTTCCTGTGGCAAAACTAGTGTAATTTGTTAATTAAAGGGAGTGTCCACTACTAGGACAGCCCCATCGGATTCCACATGTCTTCTCCTTGGTAAAATAAAAATGCCTGTACTTAACTCCTATTCTGGTGCTTTTTTAGCAGTATCAATAATTGTGTTCCCGGGGCTCTTGTGACATTGTGATGTCATGCGAGCCCCTCGTTATATCACAGCCGCCTTCCCTCTCACCGCCTTCAAAGCAATGAGTTAATCAATAACACTGTGGCTCCCGCTCACTTCCTGTTGATTAACTCTTTGGTCTGAAGGCAAGGAGAGAGAAGCCGGCGGTGATTGGACACGTGGCTCGAATAACGTCACAATGTCATGTAAGCCCTGGGAATGGGATTGTCAACACAATTGGAACAGTGCCAGCATGGAAGGTGAGAACAGGTTTTATGTTTTACCTGAGGTAGACATGTGGAATCAGAAAGGGTTGTCCTAGTAGTGGATAACAATCTTAATCTTTAATCTTATCCATATTTCTCACCCCTCCTCTGAATGCTACCTACCGAAGTAGGTTTCCTCCCTAGGGCTGAGGTGCAACCGCCTCAAGTCAGCTGACCACTAAACTGCCCTATGCATAATCCTATAAATAAAACAAAATAGGGAAATACAAAAGAGCAACAACATAGTGATAAATGATACTACATCCAAAGTGCACAAACAATAACGGCAAGGCAGATATTAATAGTAAGGGTACTTATCTTTATACATAAGTGTCTCAATGGATTTCCCCAGATGTGTCATCAGGATGCTGATGATTTCTGCATGATAGCAGACTATCCAGATAAGAAAAGTTAAATTAAAGTGAAAAATCTACAATCAGAAAAAAAAATTAAATAGCAACATATAATGATTTAAAGGTTACAAAAACAATCCTATTGGTATTAGTCCCTTTAATGTAAATACAGAAGCCAGTCTGTCTATTACAGCCATAAATTTCCAAAACAGATACAAGATGACACATTAAGTTGTTCCATATATCAAGAACTATATCATCCGTAGAATTTCGTAGACTGACTTACGATTTACTGTAAATAAGCTAAGACATATAATTTGTTACAGTCACTTGACTAGAAGCTCGGGAATGGTTCAATAGTTCAATAAGCATTAGTCATTATGAGATCTGCTCAATAACAAACGTTGCTACGTGCTTGTAAAAAAGTAGAAAAAAAAAGCAATCCTGTTTCCTGAGGTATGCGTGTCAGCTTTGTTCTTTTACATTCTCGGACATCGTGATTATGCATACCCATGAATATTGTGATTTGCTTCATTCCATAGTTCTCATCAGTCCCTTCAGAATCTGCTTCCTTATTTTAGGTGGCGTATCTGGTTCTTAGATCACTTCTAGTGTGTTGATCCATTCCATGCTACATTTCCAACAATTGTAGTCCTCCTTTCCTTTGATTCCACATGCCATCAGGACATTTTGCTATTAATGGGGCATACTTTCTGAGGATGTAATGATTATACAGGGTACTATTTTTTTTAATCTCTTTCCAGGTGTCCCTTCCATTCTCTTTTCTGATTCATCACTCATGCTGTTGCATTATTTTATGCAGAGTCGGTCTGGCCTGCTGGGGAAGAGAGTAATCCCCCAATGGGCTCAAGATCCCTATGACCCTGTCACCCCCTCCCTCCACCCCTCCCTCCATGCTGAACAGAGAGGGCCCAACGGTGTTCCCCGGAGCTAGCACTACCAATCATATCAGTGTGCACTGTGCACCGATATGATAAGTCCCAGAGCTGTAGAGAAGGGAGACGCAATCTCCCTGCTGTACCTCTGCCTCCTAGCACAGCGACACTGCCGGCGCATGCACAGGAGGTCAGAGCCTCAGTGCGATGATGTCATCACTCCAGGACTCTGCTGTCTGTGCATGTGCCAGCAACTCAGTGATTCTCCAGTGCTGGACTCTGAAGGATCATCAGTGAGGTGAGTATAGTGCTTTTTAAAAAAAATGCATAGGGGCTCAAGATGGTGGCAATATGCCATGGTCCCTGGATGGGGGACATATATCAGGGGCCCAGGATGGGGGACATATACTAGGGGCCCAGGATGGGGAATATACATGAGGGACCTAGGATGGATGACATACACCAGGGTCCCAGGATGGGTGACATATACCACGGGCCCAGGATGGGGACATATACCACAGGCCCCGGATGGGAGACATATACCAGGGGCCCCGGATGGGGGACATATACCAGGGGCCCTGGATGGGGTGCATATACCATGGGCCCAAGATGAGGTATTATACAGTTGTGACCAAAAGTATTGACACCCCTGAAATTCTGTCAGATAATACTCAGTTTCTTCCTGAAAATGAAATGATTGCAATCACAAATTCTTTGGTATTATTATCTTCATTTAATTTGTCTTCAATGAAAAAACACAAAAGAGAATGAAGCAAATAGCAAAACATTGATCATTTCACACAAAACTCCAAAAATGGGCCAGACAAAAGTATTAGCACCCTCAGCCTAATACTTGGTTGCACAACCTTTAGCCAAAATAACTGCGATCAACCGCTTCCGGTAGCCATCATTGAGTTTCTTACAATGCTCTGATGGAATTTTAGACCATTCTTCTTAGGCAAACTGCTCCAGGTCCCTGATATTTGAAGGGTGCCTTCTCCAAACTGCCATTTTTAAGATCTCTCCACAGGTGTTCTATGGGATTCAGGTCTGGACTCATTGCTGGCCACCTTAGAAGTCTCCAGTGCTTTCTCTCAAACCATTTTCTAGTGCTTTTTGAAGTGTGTTTTGGGTCATTGTCCTGCTGAAAGACCCATGACCTCAGAGGGAGACCCAGCTTTCTCACACTGGGCCCTACACTATGCTGCAAAATTTGTTGGTAGTCTTCAGACTTCATAATGCCATGCACACGGTCAAGCAGTCCAATGCCAGAGGCAGCAAAGCAACCCCAAAATATCAGGGAACCTCCGCCATGTTTGACTGTAGGGACCGTGTTCTTTTCTTTGAATTCCTCTTTTTTTCTCCTGTAAACTCTATGTTGATGCCTTTGCCCAAAAAGCTCTACTTTTGTCTCATCTGACCAGAGAACATTCTTCCAAAACATTTTAGGCTTTCTCAGGTAAGTTTTGGCAAACTCCAGCCTGGCTTTTTTATGTCTCGGGGTAAGAAGTGGGGTCTTCCTGGGTATCCTACCATATAGTCCCTTTTGATTCAGACGTCGACGGATAGTACGGGTTGACACTATTGTACCCTCGGACTGCAGGGCAGCTTGAACCTGTTTGGATGTTAGTCGAGGTTCTTTATCCACCATCCACACAATCTTGCGTTGATATCTCTCGGCAATTTTTCTTTTCCGTGCACATCTAGGGAGGTTAGCCACAGTGCCATGGGCTTTAAACTTCTTGATGACACTGCGGACGGTAGACACAGGAACATTCAGGTCTTTGGAGATGGACTTGTAGCCTTGAGATTGCTCATGTTTCCTCACAATTTGATTTCTCAAGTCCTCAGACAGTTATTTGGTCTTCTTTCTTTTCTCCATGCTCAATGTGGTACACACAAGGACACAGGACAAAGGTTGAGTCAACTTTAATCCATGTCAACTGGCTGCAAGTGTGATTTAGTTATTGCCAACACCTGTTAGGTGCCACAGGTAAGTTACAGGTGCTGTTAATTACACAAATTAGAGAAGCATCACATGATTTTTGTAATAGTGCCAAAACTTTTGTCCACCTTTTTTATGTTTGGTGTGGAATTATATCCAATTTGGCTTTAGGACAATTCTTTTTGCGTTTTTTCACTGAAGACAAATTAAATGAAGATAATAATACCAAAGAATTTGCGATTGCAATCATTTTCAGGAAGAAACTGAGTATTATCTGACAGAATTGCAGGGGTGTCAATACTTTTGGCCACAACTGTAGAGGCCCAGGATGGGAGACATATATGAGTAATAGCCCAGGATGGGACACATATACTAGGAAGGGGCCCAAGATGGGGTTCTACAGGGATTCAAGATGTGGGACATATACCAGGGGCCCAAGATGAGGTACTATAGGGGCCTAGGATGAGGGACATATACCAGTAAGGGTTCCAGGATGGGACACATACACCAGGAAGGGGCCCAAGTTGGGGTTCTACAGGGGCCAAGGATGGGGGAAATGTATATACCAGGACGGGAGACACATATATCAGTAAAAGGACATATAATGTATACCAGGAAGGACTCAGGATGGGGTCACATATATCAGGATAGGGACATATATACCCAAATGGGGATTATATATATATACTAAGATGAAGAAAATACAGTTAGGGCCAGAAATATTTGGACAGTGACACAATTTTCGCGAGTTGGGCTCTGCATGCCACCACATTGGATTTGAAATGAAACCTTTACAACAGAATTCAAGTGCAGATTGTAACGTTTAATTTGAAGGGTTGAACAAAAATATCTGATAGAAGATGTAGGAATTTTACACATTTCTTTACAAACACTCCACATTTTAGGAGGTCAAAAGTAATTAGACAAATAAACATAACCCAAACAAAATATTTTTATTTTCAATATTTTGTTGCGAATGCTTTGGAGGCAATCACTGCCTTAAGTCTGGAACCCATGGACATCACCAAACGCTGGGTTTCCTCCTTCTTAATGCTTTGCCAGGCCTTTACAGCCGCAGCCTTCAGGTCTTGCTTGTTTGTGGGTCTTTACGTCTTAAGTCTGGATTTCAGCAAGTGAAATGCATGCTCAATTGGGTTAAGATCTGGTGATTGACTTGGCCATTGCAGAATGTTCCACTTTTTTGCACTCATGAACTCCTGGGTAGCTTTGGCTGTATGCTTGCGGTCATTGTCCATCTGTACTATGAAGCGCCGTCCAATCAACTTTGCAGCATTTGGCTGAATCTGGGCTGAAAGTATATCCCGGTACACTTCAGAATTCATCTGGCTACTCTTGTCTGCTGTTATGTCATCAATTAACACAAGTGACCCAGTGCCATTGAAAGCCATGCATGCCCATGCCATCACGTTGCCTCCACCATGTTTTACAGAGGATGTGGTGTGCCTTGGATCATGTGCCGTTCCCTTTCTTCTCCAAACTTATTTCTTCCCATCATTCTGGTACAGGTTGATCTTTGTCTCATCTGTCCATAGAATACTTTTCCAGAACTGAGCTGGCTTCTTGAGGTGTTTTTCAGCAAATTTAACTCTGGCCTGTCTATTTTTGGAATTGATGAATGGTTTGCATCTAGATGTGAACCCTTTGTATTTACTGTCATGGAGTCTTCTCTTTACTGTTGACTTAGAGACAGATACACCTACTTCACTGAGAGTGTTCTGGACTTCAGTTGATGTTGTGAACGGGTTCTTCTTCACCAAATAAAGTATGCGGCGATCATCCACCACTGTTGTCATCCGTGGACGCCCAGGCCTTTTAGAGTTCCCAAGCTCACCAGTCAATTCCTTTTTTCTCAGAATGTACCCAACTGTTGATTTTGCTACTCCAAGCATGTCTGCTATCTCTCTGATGGATTTATTCTTTTTTTTCAGCCTCAGGATGTTCTGCTTCACCTCAATTGAGAGTTCCTTTGACCGCATGTTGTCTGGTCACAGCAACAGCTTCCAAATGCAAAACCACACACCTGGAATCCACCCCTGACCTTTTAACTACTTCATTGATTACAGGTTAACGAGGGAGACGCCTTCAGAGTTAATTGCAGCCCTTAGAGTCCATTGTCCAATTACTTTTGGTCCCTTGAAAAAGAGGAGCCTATGCATTACAGAGCTATGATTCCTAAACCCTTTCTCCGATTTGGATGTGGAAACTCTCATATTGCAGCTGGGAGTGTGCACTTTCAGCCCATATTATATATATAATTGTATTTCTGAACATGTTTTTGTAAACAGCTTAAATAACAAAACTTGTGTCACTGTCCAAATATTTCTGGCCCTAACTGTATATGCCAGGATGGTCCCAAGATGGGGACACATATATTAGGAAGGGGGCCAGGATGGGGACATATATACCAGGATGGGCCACGTATGTACCAGGATGGAGGCATATATACCAGAAAAGGATTATATATAAACCGGGATGGGGGACATATATGCTAGGATGGACCCATGATGTGGAACAGATACACCAGGATGGGGGACATATAATATATACCAGGATAGGGAACAGTTTTTACCAGGATGGAAGACATTTATAACAGAGTGGGCCCAGGATGTGGACACATGTACCAGGATAGGGACATATATACCTCTAAGGGGCCCAGGATAAGGAACATCAGGATTAGGGACATTACAACACCATGAAGGGGGCAGATGAGCAACACATATTTTTATAAGATTTAGAAAGCTTCAAGGGCCACCACATCTGACATGTAGGAGGATAGGAATGGGGGTGGGGAGGCAAATGCAAATCTTGCATCGTGGCCCATCATATTCTAGTTACAAGACTGCTGTGGGGGGCTCTTTTATAGTGTGGGGGACATTTTACAGTATGTGAACAATTGTTTTGAGGGAGCTGTGGACCCATCATACTGTGTATAGGGTGGGTATAGGGGCATCATACTTTATATAGGGAGGGTATAGGGGCTGTGTGCATTGGGGAACTCAGGGGACATTGTAAAATGTTAAGTAGGCACATAACCATTATTGTTATAGGGACACTAAGGGTATTGTGAGTGTCAAAAGGTGAACATGGGGCATTATTACTTTCTAGCAGCAAAATATGGACACTTTTCCAGGGCACTTCCTTAGGGCATTAATATTTTACCAGCTGGGGGCACATAGGAGGCATTATTACCGTGTAAGGGGCACAGTGGTGGTATTATTATGTGGGTGGCACATAGGTGGCATTTTATGTGTGGGGCACAGTTGGGACATTTATGTGGGGGCACATTGGTGACATGTGGGGACACAGTTGTGACATTATTATGTGGGAACACAGTGGTGACATCATTATGTGTGGGACACAGTGGTTGTATTATTGTGTGGGCAGGGGTGAACCTAGCCTCTCTGCTGCCTGAGGCAAACTACAAAATGGCGCCCCCCCCCCAACTCGAGGATGTGAGCGCCATCACACGCACATAGAAGAACCACACAGAAGAATCCAGAACAAGGGTCATTAATGGCAATGGCGGCTTGGCACAAGCTACAGACACACAATGATGGCGGCAGAGCGGTGCTCCTGTAGCTGACATCCTTATAGCACAGGGGGCAGCACTGGTTGACAATCTATTATCTCTGGCACATGCCTACAAAACTCTGGGCAACTCCAATGTAGCGCTGCCTGGCACTGACTAGTCAGACATGTCCATCATACTGCACCGTCGACACACCACAGGTAACAACCTGCAGTCTAAGCATCAACAAGCCGCCACTGCACTAAGCTGGTAAAATTTCCCAACAGACCATGCCTCTTCTCTGAATACTTAGCCAATCACAAGTGCTGCACATGGGGCTGTCCAGAGTTAACAGCAGGTGCCGAACAAGTGGGTTAAGGAAGGGATGTGGGAGCGGGAAGGTGGACGAGCAGCACCGACCAACCGCCGCTCCGGAAAACATGGCTGGATGCCTGTATGTACCGAGGGGTGGCACTGGTCATGGTGTGTAAGATATGGCCAATCTGTCCTGCAGCAGAGGGACAATGCATCCTGCACCAGGGGATACATAAAAATCATGGGGCCCCATAGCAGAGGTTCCCCCCCAAAAAAAAAGAACAGAATATTTGTCTGGGTCACATATGTAAAAATTTCACAACTCTGCAGCCCTTACAAAGCAATTTTTCTCTTATTGAAGCCCCTTGGTTCCTCTTTCATTACCCCCATAAAGTATAATACCAACAAAAGTACCCCACAAACACTGTAGGATTCCCCCCCCCCCTCCACACACACACACAGCGAATTCCTCTACAGGACCCCATGGTATAATGCCCCTCCCCCAAAGTCCTTCATATATTATAATGCTTCCCTATAGCCCCCTATATGTTATAATGCACCATTCATAGCCCTCCGTATAGTATAATGAACTCCATAGACCTTCATACACCATAAAGCACTGCCAATATACATGACAGCACCCCCACATACATGACAACACCCCCATATACATGACAGCACCCCATAATCCTCCTATATTATAATGCAGATTGTCAGTGTTTAAAATAATGAAAGGATACTCTTCATCTCCTCTCTCCTTGCAACCCCTTGCACCTTCTCTCTCCTCGCACCCCCCTCTATTCGCAGCTCCCTTCACATCCTGTCTCCTCACACCCCCCTCCATTCGCAGCTCCTCTCTCTTCACAGCTCCCCTCTCCTCGCACCTCCTCTTTACTCGCACCCCCTCTCTCCTTGCAGCTCCTCTCTCCTCGCACCCCCTCTCCTTCCAGCTCCTTGCACCCCCTCTGTCCTTCAGCTCCTCTCCCCCTCTCTCCTTCCAGCTCCTCTCCCCTTGCAGCTCCTAATCGCACCCCCTCTCTCCTTCCAGCTCCTCTCTCTTCCTTGCTCCCCGCACCCCCTCTCTCCTTCCAGCTCCTCTCTCCTCCTTGTCGCACCCCTGTCTCCTGCCAGCTCCTCTCTCCTCCTTGCTCCCCGCACCCCCTCTCCCCTTCCAGCTCCTCTCACCCCCTCTCTCCTTCCAGCTCCTCTCTCCTCCTTGTCGCATCCCCTGTCTCCTGCCAGCTCCTCTCTCCCCGCACCCCCTCTCCCCTTCCAGCTCCTCTCTCCTCCTTGCTCCACGCACCCCCTCTCCCCTTCCAGCTCCTCTCACCCCCTCTCTCCTTCCAGCTCCTCTCTCCTCCTTGTCGCATCCCCTGTCTCCTGCCAGCTCCTCTCTCCTCCTTGCTCCCCGCACCCCCTCTCCCCTTCCAGCTCCTCTCACCCCCTCTCCTTCCAGCTCCTCTTTCCTCCTTGTCGCATCCCCTGTCTCCTGCCAGCTCCTCTCTCCTCCTTGCTCCCCGCACCCCCTCTCCCCTTCCAGCTCCTCTCCCCTCCTCTTTCCTTGCAGCTCCTAATCGCACCCACTCTCCCCTTCCAGCTCCTCTCACCCCCTCTCTCCTGCCAGCTCCTCTCTCCTCCTTGCCGCATCCCCTGTCTCCTGCCAGCTCCTCTCTCCTCCTTGCTCCCAGCACCCCCTCTCCCCTTCCAGCTCCTCTCACCCCCTCTCCTTCCAGCTCCTCTTTCCTCCTTGTCGCATCCCCTGTCTCCTGCCAGCTCCTCTCTCCTCCTTGCTCCCCGCACCCCCTCTCCCCTTCCAGCTCCTCTCACCCCCTCTCTCCTTCCAGCTCCTCTCTCCTCCTTGTCGCATCCCTGTCTCCTGCCAGCTCCTCTCTCCTCCTTGCTCCCCGCACCCCCTCTCCCCTTCCAGCTCCTCTGCCCTCCTCTTTCCTTGCAGCTCCTAATCGCACCCACTCTCCCCTTCCAGCTCCTCTCACCCCCTCTCTCCTGCCAGCTCCTCTCTCCTCCTTGTCGCATCCCCTGTCTCCTGCCAGCTCCTCTCTCCTCCTTGCTCCCCGCACCCCCTCCAGCTCCTCTCACCCCCTCTCTCCTTCCAGCTCCTCTCTCCTCCTTGTCGCATCCCCTGTCTCCTGCCAGCTCCTCTCTCCTCCTTGCTCCCCGCATCCCCTGTCTCCTGCCAGCTCCTCTCTCCTCCTTGCTCCCCGCATCCCCTCTCCCCTTCCAGCTCCTCTCCCCTCCTCTTTCCTTGCAGCTCCTAATCGCACCCACTCTCCCCTTCCAGCTCCTCTCACCCCTCTCTCCTGCCAGCTCCTCTCTCCTCCTTGCCGCATCCCCTGTCTCCTGCCAGCTCCTCTCTCCTCCTTGCTCCCCGCACCCCCTCTCCCCTTCCAGCTCCTCTCACCCCCTCTCTCCTTCCAGCTCCTCTCTCCTCCTTGTCGCATCCCCTGTCTCCTGCCAGCTCCTCTCTCCCCGCACCCCCTCTCCCCTTCCAGCTCCTCTCTCCTCCTTGCTCCCCGCACCCCCTCTCCCCTTCCAGCTCCTCTCACCCCCTCTCTCCTTCCAGCTCCTCTCTCCTCCTTGTCGCATCCCCTGTCTCCTGCCAGCTCCTCTCTCCTCCTTGCTCCCCGCACCCCCTCTCCCCTTCCAGCTCCTCTCACCCCCTCTCCTTCCAGCTCCTCTTTCCTCCTTGTCGCATCCCCTGTCTCCTGCCAGCTCCTCTCTCCTCCTTGCTCCCCGCACCCCCTCTCCCCTTCCAGCTCCTCTCCCCTCCTCTTTCCTTGCAGCTCCTAATCGCACCCACTCTCCCCTTCCAGCTCCTCTCACCCCCTCTCTCCTGCCAGCTCCTCTCTCCTCCTTGCCGCATCCCCTGTCTCCTGCCAGCTCCTCTCTCCTCCTTGCTCCCGCACCCCCTCTCCCCTTCCAGCTCCTCTCTCCTCCTTGCTCCCCGCACCCCCTCTCCCCTTCCAGCTCCTCTCACCCTCTCTCTCCTGCCAGCTCCTAGCTCCTCGCTCCTCCGCTCTCCTCTCACCTCCTTCTTTTCACATCCCTCTGAACTTCCGGCAACTCGCTCCTCCGCTCCCCTCGCAGCTCCGGCCTCTTCCAGCATTTGTCCCGCGCTCTGCCCTGCGGGACGCTGACTGATGACGTCACCGCCCTCTCCGTGCAGAGCAGAGCTGCAGGGGGCGGGACATTTGAAAGCAGCAGCGGTCGGCGTGCTGCACTGTAGTACATATCGCGGGCGGCGGCGGCGGCAGTAGGGGCCGCGGCTCCCATGCCAGTAACTATCTGCAGGGAGCCTGCCACCTTGCCGCCCCCTGTATAGCGCCGCCTGAGCAAACACTTCATGTTGGCTCATGGTTGATGCGGCCCTGTGTGTGGGGGCACAGTGGTGACCAATTAGGGGAAATTATTACTGCTGTAACATACAGTCATATGAAAACGTTTGGGCACCCCTCTTAATTTTACTCTTTTTTTTTTGTTTAAAGTTTTTTTTTGCAACAGCAATTTAAGTGTGATATACGGTATGTAATAACTGATGGACACAGTAATATTTCAGGATTGAAATGAGGTTTATTGTACTAACTGAAAATGTGAAATATGCATTATTTCAAAAATTGACAGGTGCAAAAGTATGGGCACCTCAACAGAAAAGTGACATTAATATTTAATAGATCCATCTTTTGCAAAAATAACAGCATCTAGTCGCTTCCTGTAGCTGTTAATGAGTTCCTGGATCCTGGATGAAGGTATTTTTGACCATTCCTCTTTACAAAACAATTCCAGTTCAGTTAATTTTGATGGTCGCCGAGCATGGACAGTCCGCTTCAAAACATCCCACAGGTGTTCAATGATATTCAGGTCTGGGGACTGGGATGGCCATTCCAGAACATTGTAATTGTTCGTCTGCATGAATGCCTGAGTAGATTTGGAGCGGTGTTTTAGATCATTGTCCTGCTGAAAGATCCATCCCAGGAGTAACTTCAACTTTGACACTGTTTCTTGAACATTATTAGTCGACCCTCAACTTTATCAAGATTTCCGGTGCGGTCATTGGCCACACAGCCCCAAAGCATGATGGACCTTCCCCCAAATTTGACAGTGGGTAGCAAGTGTTTTTCTTGGAATGCTGTGTTTTTGTGGCGCCATGCATAACGCCTTGTTGTATGATAAAAAAATCTTTGTTTCATCAGTCCACAGGACCTTCTTCCAACATGAAACTGGCTTGTCCAAATGTGCTTTTGCATACCTCAGGCGACTCTGTTTGTGGCGTGCATGCAGAAACGGCTTCTTTCGCATCACTCTCCCATACAGATTCTCCTTGTGCAGTGTGCGCTGTATTGTTGACCGATGCACAGTGACACCATCTGCAGCAAGATGATGCTGCAGGTCTTTGGAGGTGGTCTGTGGATTGTTCTTGAACAAAGTAGACGGTAAACGCATTGCTCCGGATTACACATCCTGAGCAATCCGGTTCCCGCATTGCGGTTGCCAGAACCGCTCCGAAAACTGCATCCTCCATGATTTTTAGCGCAGGCTGCAGATCCGGAGCCGGTAATCGGATTGCATGTAGAGCAATCCGGTTACCATAATGGGCTCCTATGGGGAGCAGTTCCTGATCCGGTTTTGAGCTTTTTGACAGCTCAAAACCGGATCAGGATTTCAAAATTTAACCGCATATGTGACCCCAGCCTCAGTCAAACCTTTGCGCCACTGAGGGCTGAATTAAAATTGTCCACATCACCTTGAATTGGAGTGCTGCCTATTTATGGGACTTATTTGTTACTAGCTGTAGTACCCGACTACGCCCGGGTTAATAAATACCTGATGTAAGCTATAACAAAATAGAATTTGAATATGTAAGAAAATAGAAGCTGAGCTGTGATTGATTGCTATAGGCAGCCTAATAAATCTCCAGCCAACAGTAAACCCTCCCCCTGGCCGGTCAGTATATGTTACCTCACACATACACATAATAGACAGCTCATGTGACTGACATCTGCCTTAATTCCCTATATGGCAGATGTGTTGCACATTGGCTGTTTTTAATCAGATGTTTATGTTTGGAAATTAAAGATAGCACACGTATGAGGCGAGTTGTGTGAGGTGATTTGTGTACATCTGTGTCTGTCTGTGTGTTGTGTGTGTTCCTGGGTGTGTGTGTATGTGTGTGTCCCTGTGGGGTGAGTGCATGTGTCTCTATAGGGTGTGTATGTGTGTGTGTCCCTGTGGGGGGGAGTCTGTGTGGTGTGTGTCTCTGTTGTGTGTGTCTCTTTGTGGTGTGTGTGTGTGTGTGTGTCCCTGTGGGGTGAGTGCATGTGTCCCTATAGGGTGTGTATGTGTATGTGTCCCTGTGGGGGGGGTCTGTGTGGTATGTGTGTGTCTCTTTGTGGTGTGTGTGTGTGTCCCTGTGGGGTGAGTGCATGTGTCCCTATAGGGTGGCTATGTGTGTGTGTCCCTGTGGGGGACGGTCTGTGTGGTGTGTGCGTCTTTGTTGTGTGTGTCTCTTAGTGGTGTGTGTGTGTGTGTGTGTGTGTCTGTGGGGTGAGTGCATGTGTCGCTATAGGGTGTGTGTGTGTCCCCTTGGGGGTATGTGTGTCTCTGTGTTGTGTGTGTCTCTTTGTGATGTGTGTTTGTTGGGGTGCGTGGTGAGTATCCAATGTTGGGGCTGCACCCTAGCGACTATACCCTTGCTGTTACTCTTTGTGTGCGTGTGGTGTGTATATATGTCCCCGTGTGTGGTGAATATCTCATGTTGGACCCCACCTTAGTGACTATATGCTGGTATGTGCTGTTAGTCTTTGGCGCTATCATTAAGCCCCTCTCATTCACAACTATAAAACTGGTAACTGTCACTTTTTCCCCATTATGTAGATAGGAACAAAATTGTTTGGTGAATTGGAATGCGCGGGGTTAACATTTCACCAATACACACATACACACCCTATAGGGACATATGCACTCACCCCACAGGGACACACACATACACACACCCCAGGAACACACACAACACACAGACAGACACAGATGTGCACAAATCACCTCACACAACTCGCCTCATACGTGTGCTATCTTTAATTTCCAAACATAAACATCTGATTGAAAACAGCCAATGTGCAACACATGTGCCATATAGGGAATTAAGGCAGATGTCAGTCACATGAGCTATCTATTATGTGTATGTGTGAGGTAACATATGCTGCCCGGCCAGGGGGAGGGTTTACTGTTGGCTGGAGATTTATCAGGCTGCCTATAGCAACCAATCACAGCTCAGCTTCTATTTTCCTACAGGTCATTAATATGACATATTCAAATTCTATTTTGTTATAGCTAACAGCAGTTATTTATTAACCCGGGCGTAGCCGGGTAGTACAGCTAGACTATATTTAAATAACAAAAGAGAACAGCACAGTATCTACAGTATCTATCTATCTGTCTTCAAAAGCTCCTTTTACTCAAAGCAGAAGCTTAGGGAAGAGAGGTGAACCACAGTCCGCGCTGCCAGGGTCACTCACATCAAAGAAAACGAGCAGACGATGTCCAGTTCAATCCTTCTTTATTCTCCTACGCGTTTCAGTGCCATCCTGGCACCTTCATCAAGGATCAGATCTTCCCTAAGCTTCTGGTTTCGTCTTCACGTGTGTGAGACCGGTGGAAGTCCAGCAGCAGCCATCAGGATATTTATCCTAACCGGTCTACAAACCAGTTGTGGGTCTCACAACTGGAATAGGTGAGTGGTTCACTTTTTCTCACCTCAACACAAGCTAGTGCCTAGTGATAAGGGCACTATTGCGCCTCTTGTCCCCCCCCCTCTCTTTTTTGTTTTACTCAAAGCAGATAGATGTACGGCAGAACAGTATGCAGACACAGTCTACATTATGTCTGCATACTATTCCCATGCAGTTTGAACAGGTTATTAGCCATCTCTGCCTTTTTACAGCCCTCCCAGACCTCTTTGCAGGGTCCAGCAGAAAATTACTTGTTTCCATTGACTTTGACATTGTACTCGCTATTCAGAAGGAATATTCGAGTATTACAAGGTACTCGTGACAAATGTTATGATTACAAATATTTTGATACTCTCTCATCTCCAATAATAAGCATTTGCATGGTCATTCATGTCCTGTCTATGTGATGTGTATTTCCATTAATCTTATTTAGCTTCAGGTCCTATCCGAACTAAAACTAATAATTAATGGTTTATAGAAGTTGTATAATGCAAGGCTGCTTTGTACCAAAATCTCATTAGTAGGAAAATTGTCCATTTCTTCTCTGGCCATGTGGCTATTTCCGACTTTTTCGATTTTCAAGGCAATTAATGTTACCTTTAATTGTGAAGCAGCCATAAAACTAGCAAGTGAATAGTATACAGCATGAACACCTGAGCACATTATTGGAAATGCAATAAAATCACCCTGTTAGCTTTACACATTTGTAAGATGAGGTTCGACTGGAAAATTCAAAATGTCATTAATTGTTAAACACTTAAAGGTATATTAAACTTAGAAATATGCTAGAAAAAAACTAAAAGTACATTTCCCGGGGTCTTTTAAACCTTTAGGCACAATATAGGCCAGGGTAACACATAGCAGCCGTTTTTGCCTAGGATCTGTTTTTGGGATTTTTTTAGGCATTTTTTTTCTAAGTCCAAAAACGCATATGCGTTAACGCATGTGTGTCTGTGTTTTTTTAACATGGGGCCCTATGGAAGACGCATGCTTTTTTGGTGAAAAAATGACTAAGTCCCAAAAACAGCCAGGACCTCAGGAGACACTATTGGCACCCTAAATTTAACTGATGCGTTTTTCTAAAGCCTTAAAAAGCGGATTGGGATGTGTTTTCAAAATGTATTTATTGAATTTTAGGGAGGAAAAGGTCAGGTAAGGGAGGATACAAAAAAGGAAAAAGGAGGGAATGAATACATACATAAATAACATACAGTGGGAGAAGTCATGACACCTATAAAACAATTACTTAACAAACGGTATTACAAAGTAGGTGTACATAGTTGAGCTAATAAAAGATAAAAGATAAAAAAAAGTAGAATTACCAACTCTACATATATAGTTATAGAAGGTAAAGAGAGAAAAAAAAACACAATCCTGGCTAAGTTGGTTAATCGAGTGGCAGTATAGTCAGTATATTCAGTACAAAGTCCTGCATGACTCAATTATGACTTTATTTCTTCCCCCCAACGGCTAATTAAAAGGAAAGTGTGAGGGCCTGGAGGCATCAGTGTCTTGGAGACGGGTATAATTGAAGTATCAAAGTTAAGGTGAACACGTTGTCTAACTCAAAAAGAGAGGGGAGTTTGTCAAATACTCAATTAGTTGGGGAATCGTAATAGAAGTAAAATAACTAGAAAACTCCAACAGACCGATCAATTCGTCTATCACCTAGGACAAAAATGTAGGGTTGAACGAGCGCCACCAGTCTTCCCATCTCCGTTTTATTTTAGGAAATTTGTTATTGCGCAGAGCTGAATTATATTCATATATTCCATGTTGGGTAACTCTGTCAATCAGGTTATTTAAAGTAGGGGGCTCAGGTTTATTCCATCTGGCAGCAATGAGGACTTTGGCGGTTAGAAAAATGTGAGATATCAAAAATTTTTTGTCATGTGGGGCGTCCTCAATGCCTATGGACAAAAGTACAAGCTCAGGGGTGAGGTTGATGATCAAACCGGTGGTATCTATTATTAATGATTTCACACTTAGCCAAAATTTGGACAGATTGGGGCAGTCATAAAAAACATGAGATAATGTTCCCTGATGACCACACCCCCTCCAGCATGAGGATGAGATTTGGGGGTTCATGCGATGCAGCTTGATAGGTGTAAGATACCACCTAGAAAGGATCTTGAAATAAGACTCATGTAAGGTTGCACAAGTCGAATTGGAGTAGGTAGTTTGAAGAGTTCGTACCATTGCCTTGAGATCAATTTGAATATTCAGCTCTGCCTCCCAAGCGGTAATGAAGGAGAGACGTGGCAACTCAAATTCTTCATTAACTGTTTAGTAAAAGTTGTTAGTTTTCCATCTTGAATTTTCCCTAGGATCTGAAAACAGGTCGATTAACAGTTGTGGGAGGATAAATTTTGGGTTGGTTTTAGAGAAGTAATTGGAGATAGACCTCCATTGGGAGCGATCGTCTCTTGTAAGAAGGTATTGGTGTTCAAGGGAGTGAAAAGGTTTAAGAGAGTCCGCAGACAACAGATCATCTATGAAGAGAATCCCTTTGGCTTTCCATGTAGAGAGGTTCAAGTTCGGGATCATGACCTCTAGGGTGGCTAAGGGTATAATCTTGAAGTCAACTGGAGCTGAGAATTTAGCAGCCTTAGCCATCATATACCTCCAAGCCAGAATAGTCGCTTTAACAACGGGGTGAGTGGGGAGAGGCTTGTAAGTAATGATTAAATAGGCGATTACCAAGGCTTTCAGGTCACTGCCCACCATTGATTCCTCAATATCCAGCCATAACACGTCAGATTTTTCCACAAACCATCTTTGGGATAGTTTCAGTAGGGAAGCCATATAGTAATTATAGAGGTTGGGGACCCCAAGACCTCCCGCTAGTTTGTGTCTTTCAAGAGACGCTCTTGCCACTCTAGGGCGTTTGTTGCCCCAAATAAAGGAGCGTAGTTGCGACTGCAGCTTATTGAACCAACTTTTTGGGATATATGTGGGGATAGCTCTAATGACATATAAGAATTTAGGAAGCAAGGACATTTTGAAAGCTTCTATCCTACTGAGCCAAGAGAGTTCCAATTTCGAGAGATGTGCGTAGTCGCGGTGGAAAGTCTGAAATAAAGACGTCAGATTAGTTTGCATAGTTGCTGTTGATGACTTGTTAAGTACGATTCCCAAATATGAAACCTCCTCTTCGGCCCAGGTAAATTCAAATTCCTCTTTTCGGTATTCTAGCAAAGTTGGGTCTATATTGAGTTCTAGAATTTGTGATTTTGACTTGTTGATTCTATACAAGGAGAATTGAGAGTATGTTGCGATAGTCGATGATACATGTCTTAGAGATTTAAGGGGATTCGTTAGTGTAAGTAATACGTCGTCTGCAAACAAAGAAATTTTGTGGTGATGTTGACCCAAAGGTATGCCCCGTATGTTTTCATTTTGCCTAATGCTAGAGGCGAGGGGCTCAATGAATAAAGCAAATAATGTGGGAGATAACGGGCAACCCTGCCTGGTTCCATTAGAAAGTGGGAATTTTTTGGATAAAAAATTGTTTGAGGAAACCATGGCAGTAGGGTGGGAATACAATGATTTAATTAAATGGAGTATGTTTCCCCGGAGCGGATTGGGATGTGTGACCCTGGCCATAGGCTAGAGTCACACATCCTAGCCATTTTTGCTTCAGGTCCGATTTTGGGGAATATAAAGCCTTTTTTTTTCTAAGTCCCAAAAACGGATCAGTTAACAGATGGTGCACCTGTGTTTTTCCAAAAAAGCCATCCGTTTTTCCAGGGCTCCAAAATACGCTGCTAGCAGAGTTTTTGGTGTCCTGTAAAAAAATGCATGCGTTTTTTTAACATGGGGCCCTATGGATGACGCAGTGGCACAATAGATCCATCCATTAACGGATCCGTTTGTATATTTAGTCTCCAGGAGAAGCAGAATATAAATTTGGGATGGTCATGTGATCTCCGGTAGCCATACAAATTGGAGGGGGGGTAGAACACAGGAAGTCTGCCTTGCCTCCCGAAGCTTCAGCTGGTTTCCAGGACGTCAGATCAGGAAGGTATGTACACATGTGTTTAACATGTGATGATCATGCATGTTTGTTGAAACCAGGCTATACACATGGAATGTTCCCTTCTCATTCTGTCACCTCCACAGATGACAGATTCTGAGTTGAGCGACAGGGCCAGCCTGCCTCAGAGTGTCTCATCTGAGTCATCTGTGAATACTGGACACATACTGTGTAATGTTCACATCCTTTCACTATTGCATGTGTGGACATGTGTTTTGAAGTTGCATGATGCCGCGTGGATCATATTTACACACCTGTTACTGCCAGATCTGTGACACATCTTGTGCGGGAAACTGTTTTCAGCATGTTTTGTTGCTGTCCTGCACCCAGCAGCAACATGTGTTGTTCTTGTTCATACACTGTTTTTTTTGTGCAATGTGATGGGCCATGTGATGTTCCATGTGCTGGTTCCCATTAGCTACTCATGTCCTTTTTGTCTGTTGTTTTTTTGTGACCTTTTCTTAAGCCATTGTATTGCATTACTGATTCCTGGACACGTGTTTTTTTTTGTTCAACGTTGGTTGACATATGAAATGTGTAGGACACTGCAGCCATTGTATGTTGGACCCGGCCCACAATCCCCATGCTGGGGTCATTATCTGCCCTGCTCCGCATGGGCCTTTAACATGTCCTCCCACATGCAGATAGTATGACTTTTCTACATTCCACTAAGACTGTAATGTAAATACATATGTGGCTCGTCGGCCTGATGGAACTGTATTGTGTTTATGTCGTGAAGAATTTTTAGATTTTAAATGTAGACCAGACTCCATTGATGTATATGTTTTTGCTTGAACATATGTGAACGTGTATGGTCCCTCATTGTTTTACATTGTATTCCTTTCAGGGCTCCAACTCCAGCTCAGAGAGCAGTTCCTCGGACTCCCATCGTGTAGGTTTATTTTGCTTTGTGATTATTGTACAGAATTTTGTTGCCTACTTTGAACTGGCCATTCATTTCGCTTTATCAACATCTCCCCTAGCCACTCATTTGTGTGCTTGATCATTTTGTTTAGTTGGCTCATGAACTTTATTTGACATAAACTGTACAATTATAGCACGTTTTGCAACGTCGCCCATACTTTAATGTGGGCAAACGTGTTTTGCCTTATGGGCAAGTATTATGTGTGTTTTTAGTGTTTACAAAATGTATTCTTTCTTGTGTGTTTGGTGGTTTATGTATTTTATTTTTTTTAATGCTCCTTGCAGCACAAGAAAAAGAGGCGTCGCTCCAAGGCTCCGAGGAGCAAGAAAAGTCGGCGAAAGGAGGGGCACTTGAGGTCAAGGCGCAAGGTAATTGTTTGTTGTTGTTTTGTGTGGGCATTTTTTGTTTTTGTTATTTTAGTGTTGTATTTATTTAGAATTACGCTATTCATGTGCTTTGTTTATCCACACAGGACAAGCAAGCAGCCAAAACAGGCAGCAAAACACATGAATCCCGTTCAAGCAAGACCCCCGCTGTTGCTTCAGGGGTACGTCACCTGCTGTGGCATGCTTGTGTTCATCTTCATGCTCTTGTTGCCTGTCTCCACATGTGTCTTGCTTGCCCCATAGACAAAGTTAGCCCTTGTGGATGTCTTGAACGTATACCAATGCATTCACACGTGTGTGTTAGGGCATGTCAAATGCCATTGCTCACCATTAATTAGATTGTTTTTTATTTTGCCTGTAGTCATCCAGGGAAGAAGGTGCGGCTGCAAGTGTCCTGACGGTCCCAAAGGTCACCGTGGATATCGATGCACTGATGATGATCATGGAGGATTATGCCCCCATTTGGGATCAGGGGCATAAGGATCATCAAAATGCCTCAAAAATACACCAGTACTGGGATCGAATCTTACACAGCCTATACCCTGATTTTGACTCCATGCCCCTCATTCAAAGACAAGCAATTGGTAAGTTTTTCATCAAAAATTCCTACATGTGTCTTCACACAGATACATGGTTAAAATGTCAATGTCACCTTCATTGTCTGTACATGTTTATTGTTGCTTTCCTATTTGATGTATAGAGGAGAAGTTCCAAGTTAGATGGAGATCCATGAAGGACCGTTTTGTCCGGGATGTGCGATTAATGCAGGAGTACCGTGGTGGAGCTGCTGCTAATCCACCGACTATCTATAAAATCCATAACCAGCGGAGATTCCTTGAAAGAACAACTGAGGAGCGACCGTAAGTTGCTCAAACCAACTTTGTCTTTTTATCAACCATTTATGTGTACTGGTCTAAGGAATAATTTCTTGTTTTGTTCCTTTGCTACACAGGACACACACCAACACAGTTGTGGACATTGGGGACTCTAGTGCCGAAGAGCCTGAGGTGGAGGCTGATGTTGTCTCACAGGAACCACTGCCCCTCCTGTCACTACAGTTGCTCCACCACCACCACCTCCTCGCACAGCAGCAAGCTCGGCAACTACTACAGCCACAGCAGCCCCAGAGTGACCCGCGCTAGATGGAGAAATGCAGCCAGGGATGAGGCTGACACTATAATTGTGGAGGGACTCCAATGCCTCCAGGAATCCTTGGGGGGGGGGGGCAGTGCTCATTCCTGGAGCAAATTCTGGATGCAATGGCAACCCGGGAAGAAAATAGCCCGGGGAGTGATTGGCTAAATTTCTTTCGATCATGCATCCCGGACCTTGTCTCATTAAACACCCATGACAAATAGGAGCTGATGAGGAAGATGCACAACCTGATACAGAGCTATTGTGTAGCAATCCCCCTGAATCTCACAGTGGTGTGTGAGGATGAGTCGGGGGCAGTTGAGTAGGTCTGTTTGGTTACCGATTGTAGGTTATTGACCTTTTCATTTCTGTAAGGCCAGCAGTATTGGGCCTAATTTGTTGATTTATGTTGTCTTACCGTTGTAAGATTTTGTGTTTACTTTACTCCATAATGGAAGAAATTTCTTTGGGGTTATTTAAGGCTTGCATTCAGAGCAGATTTTTGAATTGCATATGGCCCACATAGGACATTAAATTGTGGCATAAACATGCAGACTACATTGTTTTATTACAAACACGACAAACAGACAACAATGTTATGTCATGAGCCTTGTTGTGTGTGTTTTGTAAAGGAAAAAGAAACCTTAAAGTGACCAGAGGCACACATGTATGGTATATAATGAAGATATGCTAGCACCTTCATCCGATGTAAAGTTTTTACTTTATTATGTAACTCACAACATTAAAATAAAAGCATCTTGGTGGCTGAGCATGCCCCGTCAACAGCCACCAAGATGCTTTTATTTTAATGTTGTGAGTTACATAATAAAGTAAAAACTTTACATCGGATGAAGGTGCTAGCATATCTTCATTATATTCCTTGACTCGGGCGGTGGCCGGCAATCAGCTGCAGCACCTCACTGGATCTTCTGAGAAGGAGGGGTGAGCTCATTCCTATTCCCTGTTCCCTGAGAGTTTGTACAGATGTATGGTGATCCAAAATTCACACACAACACTCCAAACACAATATTGTGCTGCTTTACCATATTACATTTGTCCATACTGCAGTGAATGGTCTGAGTGGTGAATGTGTACACTATGGTGTAAGGGCAAAAAATGCTGCATAGAAGCAAACTACAAAAGTGATGTGACACAACCACATGTCTGTAGCTGTACACATTAATGTTGCTTGGACAACCACACACATTTAGAGACAACAGAGTATGAACATTTTGAAGCAGAGTGTAAGGATATTTGTGGCAATAAAAATGTGAAGACACAGCATTGCTGGGACAAGAGTCGAGACCACACGTCAGAGGTTCCTAAGTTTTATATAAAGTAACATAACAAACAGCAAGCTGCTGGTTAGCATTATGACACACATAACAAATCAAACGAAAAGTATACATTGTATTACTAAAGCATACAACATACAACAAATCAAATTCCAGGTAAGGAGCAATTTGGCGTCCAACATCATTGGTGAAATAATCACAAAACCGGTCACGCACTTGCATGGCTGCAAGTGGTGCCCATACATGAGAGTTTTGGAGGCTCACCAAAGGCGAAAACGAATCAAAAGGGTCAACCTCCATGTGGTCCTTATTGGAAACATAATTATGTAGACAGACGCAGGCCTTGACCACGCTGTCTACATTGTGCAGGTGAAGTTGAATTGTAGTCAACAACTCCCGCCAACTTACAGCCAATATGCCAAATGCACACTCAACATATTGCCTTTCCCGGCTTAACCGCATGTTGAAGTTATGACGGGCACGTGTGAGTGTGCGGCTGGTATAATGCTTCATTAAATTCACATGCAGTTGAAAGGCCTCATCGGCGACAACTACATGTGGAACTGTGGGAGCTGTTGTCCCTGGCAATGGGCGTGGAGGAGGGATGTTGAAGCGGCCATTATATAGTGCCCGACCCATTGCACTCTCCATAAAAACATGGGAGTCATTACTTCTCCCATATGTCTCCCTTTTCTATGACAATGAATTGTGCCCGGGAGTCTGCAATGGCCATCACCACAATTGAATTGAAGCGATTATAATTGAAGTACCGAGATGCACTGTGTGGAGGTTTTCGTATTCTAATGTGCTTCCCCTCCACTGCACCCACACAGTTGGCGAAGTGGGCATTTTCCTTGAAGCGGACTGCACTCTGTTGCCAGGTTTCGATGCTGGGAGGGCATGACTGCAGCTTGCCCCACAGGACCTCACAGGTTTTGGGGACAAACATGCTTATGGTCGACCGGCCAATCCTAAACTGGAAGTGCGGGGAGGCATATGACTCCCCTATTGCTAAAAATCTGAACAAATAAATAAATAAAACAATTAATAAGCTACAGTCATATAAAAAAGATCCTGCCTTGCCAAAACACCTTGTAAACACCCTCACATGCAACAGCCAGGACATGGAATGAGGTAGTCAAATATGTATGAAGGGCCAATCCCACCATGGAAACATGTAAATATGATCCCCATTTGAGTAACGCTACATTACTTAAAATTTAAAATGGTTCCTGGACAACACGTTTAAAAAATTATAAGCCTCAAGCAGTGGGGTAACTTCAGGCCCAGGGGCCCCGATGCGAAAGCTCCAACGGGGCCCCCAATTATTGCAAATCTTAATAATATTAGTCTTTTTCTATGGGCCAAAGGGACTTTTGGGGCCCCCCTAGGCTGCAGGGCCCGGGTGCGATCGCAACCCCTGCACCTATTGTAGTTACCCCCTGCCTCAATATAACCCAAAAGTAAACGTTTCAAAATCATTCCACAAAGGAAAATAAAGGCCCTAAGTATCATTACAGCAACAGTATGCTACGCTAGTACAACATGAGTTCAGCAACACACCAGGATCCCTCCAATCAACAAACCTAAAATAAACACATGTGTAGTGTGTGTGCAGGCAAGCATCCAGCAGGGCAAACACTATTACCAGAGCGTCACAACCAGTCTTTCGGCTGGGGATATGGCCGGCCGCCACCGAGTGTCCTGCCAGGTGATGTCGGGCCCAACAAGTTCAAGGAGATGGTCAAACGAAGCCACCTACATCCGTAGGTACCTTTTGCACTTGTTTGGGAAATGCTGAAGTTGTGGATACAGCATGTGGCGCCCCGCAACAAGTGCGTCACAGGAGGGTATTGCAGCCAGAAATGCAGCCGCAATATTCTCCGACCCAGCAGTCATATGGTTAACTTAGAGATCCAAAACCCTGCATGCATCACTTAACATAGAGGGCCAATCCAAGGTCCTGGTGGGCGGAGTGCAAGGGTAGTGTAGGAGAAGTACAGTTAGTTTAGACCAGAAGAGTAAGGATGAGAGTCAGAGTGGAGTCTAGACAAGGCACAGACTTGAACTTGGAGTAGGAGCGGGGGCTCTGCACCTTGTGCAGCCCCCGGGCCGTCACCGGTCGGGTGTTAGCACCTGAGGCCTCAACAACCGGGATCGGGCATCACCAACCACGGGTTCCAAAAGACTCCCGTGCCCAACTCACAGCCGGTTCACTGGTACCGAAGCTGGCAGCAGTTCACCTTGCTACGCGAACCAGAAGCGTGGAGGAGCAGCTTTACAGGAGCACCCCACCACCAGCCAACTTCCAGTCGTCTAACCAGCGGTGTACCCACCGAAGGACCCAAGGCTCCCCAGAACATCCATAACGTACATCTTGGATAGGGATTGAAGCAGCCCCCCGTACCCGACCTGGTATTCCTGGGCGACAATGGCAAATACTTAGCTAGAATGGGGAACACTACGGATTCTGAGGGACACCGATCACTGCTGAGTCCACCTGGTCCACTACCCGTTAACTGTATACCATGTACTGCCTGCTGGTACAGTAAAGACCCGTTACAGACTTTCAGTGTCCGTGCTTCTTATAATTGCATCCGTCCGCACACAAGGTAACCGCAGCTGCCGCACAACATCTTAAGCAGCTCCACCTCGGGATCACCGCTCAGCTGTGGGGAGCGTTCCATCTTTCTGCTGTCCATCCCCGAGGTTCCGCAGCGTCCGGTCAGACTGACCGAACTACTCATAGGTGGCGTCACGAATAAATTAACCCTTTAATCTGTTCCTACAAGACGTCTTCAGCTTTTGATCTGCACTCAACCGGGCCTCACTACCGGCAGGCGCGGCACACCCGTGACAAGGAGGAAGGAGCTACAGCCTGTCTAAACCGGAGTCCACGGGCCTGCGGTGAGTCAAACACATTGAATGCCCCATGTTGTGGCCGAAGCAAGTTCACCTCGTGGATCCACAACCGTGACCGGCGGGCTGTCACCACTGGCGTCGCGGCAGCCACATATTGCAGCTGCAGTAGCAACACATCAATTTGAAGATCCATATCAAAACTGTGCCACAGCCAAAGTGATGTAAAGGAAAATGGTCACACCTCCAAATGAACAGGCCTTCTTATTAGCTGAGGGTGTGGCTAATCATGAATATTTATGACACCATCCAAAATCCAACTAGAAAACCACTTTCCCATTAACGGATCCTTAACGGATGGACATTTAGGCACCATCCATTAACGGATCCGTTTATTAAACACTCCCAAATGGCCAAAAATGACCAAATTGGCACACAAATAAACAGATCTGTTTCTAAGCCTCAAAAAGCGGATTTGCATGTGTGACTCTAGCCATACTAAGTGATGTAGGGCGGACATTCCATTGGTGTCACCTGTTCAGCCACACAGGAGTCTAAAAGGCCCGTTTGCACAATGCATATTTTGCTATTTAGTGTGTATCTGCTGCGTATAAGCCTATGGGTTTTGCTCATTTCTGTCCTCATAGTGCCACTAACCTACGCAGCAGATATACTGCGTGTTTAGTGTGGAAAATCTGCAGCATGACAATTCTTGCTGTGGATTTTTCTGCACTAAATCCACCAATTCTCCAACCCCTGCCTCCGAAAGAGGGCTTGTGCCCTATGTTAATGTGTGCAATTGTGATTAAAACTTATTATGTGCATGTATATAAGTTTTGGTAACCTGGTGAGGGGTTACATGATTGTATGAAAACCAATACTTTATTATAAACACTGTTTGAACTCACAGTCAGTTCTTGCAGACTTCTCTGCTTTGCTACGCTATTTGCGTAGGCGCGCAAGCTATGCCTATTCTGAAATTTCTCTACGCACTGAACTGTCAAAAGGCATAAATATCTATGCCGCTTTTGACAGTTCAGTGCATACTGAACTTTCAGAATAGGCATAGCTTCCACACCTACGCAAATTGCATAGCAGAAGCAGAAAAGTGTTTGTAATAAAGTAGTAGTTTTTACACAATCATGTAGACCCCTCACCAGGTCCCACACAATTACACACATTAGCATAGGGCACAAGCCCTGATTCTGAGGTGTCATTAAAATGAAATCTGAAATATGAGATAATGCGCAATAGGGTCATATCCTTCAGACAGGTAATGGCAATAAAACATATTGAAAGCTGCTCACCTGGTATGGTTGTGTAACCCACAACCAAGTATGATCGCTTAGAAACAGCTGCTGCACGGTCCGCACCTCGATGGGTAAACTGCGGTGAAGATTATCTGGATGAAGGACGAAGTGCCGCTCAACCTGCGCTGCTGTAAAGGACCACCAGAAACATGGGATATCTGGGTTAAGATGTAGGTTTTATTCCGATGCGTTTCGGAGCTGCTACCGGGCTCCGAAACGCGTCTGAATAAAACCTACATCTTAACCCAGATATCCCGTGTTTCTGGTGGTCCATTACAGCAGCGCAGGTTGAGCGGCACTTCGTCCTTCATCCAGATTAAAATGAAATGACACACGCAGGACAAAAATCTGCACCTGCCAATCCACAATTTTCCTGGGATATGAGAAATGAAAAAATATCTATAAAGACAAATAGCAGGTCCATTATATAGTAAATTAGCATGTGTGCTTGTAGCATGTATACATACAGTCATATGAAAAAGTTTGGGCACCCCTCTTAATCTTACTCATTTTTTTGGTTTAAAATTGGGTTTTTGCAACAGCTATTTAAGTGTGATATATGTAATAACTGATGGACACAGTAATATTTCAGGATTGAAATGAGGTTTATTGCACTAACCAAAAATGTGAAATATGCATTATTTTATTTCAAAATATGACAGGTGCAAAAGTATGGGCACCCTTCTTATTTTTATGATTTGAATACTCCTAACT
Organism: Allobates femoralis; assembly: GCA_033576535.1. Classification (NCBI taxonomy): domain Eukaryota; kingdom Metazoa; phylum Chordata; class Amphibia; order Anura; family Aromobatidae; genus Allobates; species Allobates femoralis. The sequence continues at coordinate 214,437,769 of JARQOC010000002.1, read as the reverse complement.
ACTTTTTACTGACTTACTGAACCACTAAATTGGTTTCGTAACCTCATTGAGCTTTGTACTTCATAGCCCAGTGTATCCAATCATGAGAATCATGAGAAAAGCTATTTCAGGTGTCCACTTGCAAGTTGTTCTCCTATTTGCATCTTCTCTGAGGAGTGGCATCATGGGCTCCTCAAAACAGCTCTCAAATGATCTGAAAAAAAAGATTGTTCAACATAGTTGTTCAGGGGAAAGATACAAAAAGTTGTTTCAGAGATTTAACCTGTCAGTTACCACTGTGAGGAACATAGTAAGGAAATGGAAGACCACAGGGACAGTTCTTGCAAAGGCCAGAAGTGGCAGGCCAACATAAATATCAGAAAGGCAGAGAAGAAGAATGTTGAGAACAGTCAAGAATAATCAACCACCTCGAAAGACTTGCAGCATCATCTTGCTGCAGATGGTGTCACTGTGCATCGGTCAACAATACAGCGCACACTGCACAAGGAGAAGCTGTATGGGAGAGTGATGCGAAAGAAGCCGTTTCTGCATGCACGCCACAAACAGAGGCATGCAAAAGCACATTTGGACAAGCCAGGTTCACTTTGGAAGAAGGTCCTGTGGAATGATGAAACAAAGATTGAGTTGTTTGGTCATACAACAAGGCGTTATGTATGGGGCCACAAAAACACAGCATTCCAAGAAAAACCACTTGCTACCCACTGTCAAACTTGGGGGAGGGTCCATCATGCTTTGGGGCTGTGTGACCAATGATGGCACCGGGAATCTTGTTAAAGTTGAGGGTCGCATGGATTCCACTCAGTATCAGCAGATTCTTGAGAATAATGTTCAAGAATCAGTGTTAAAGTTGCGCTGGGGATGGATCTTTCAGCAAGACAATGATCCAAAACACCGCTCCAAATCTACTCAGGCATCTACTCAGGCATTACAATGTTCTGGAATGGCCATCCATGTCCCCAGACCTGAATATCATTGAACATCTGTGGGATGTTTTGAAGCGGGCTGTCCATGCTCGGCGACCATCAAACTTAACTGAACTGGAATTGTTTTGTAAAGAGGAATGGTCAAAAGTACCTTTATCCAGGATCCAGGAACTCATTAACAGCTACAGGAAGCGACTAGAGGCTGTTATTTTTGCAAAAGGTGGATCTACTAAATATTAATGTCACTTTTCTGTTGAGGTGCTCATACTTTTGCACCTGTCAAATTTAGAAAAAATGCATATTTCACATTTTCGGTTAGTACAATAAACCTAATTTCAATCCTGAAATATTACTGTGTCCATCAGTTATTACATATATCACACTGAAATAGCTGTTGCAAAAACCCAATTTTAAACAAAAAAAAATAAGTAAGGCTGCTTTCACATTACGATTTTCGGATTTCCGATGCTGTCCGATCAAAATCGGACAGCATCGGATCCGAATTTGGCCCCCATGCAGCCCTATGGGCATCGGACCGAATCGGATGTGCACTAAATGCCATCCGATTTGGTCCGATCCGATTCTGTCCGATTTTATTATCGGTGCAAAAATCGGAGCTTGCTCCGATTTTTGCACCGAAAATAAAATCTGACAGAATCGGATCAGACCAAATCGGATGGCATTTAGTGCACATCCGATTAGGTCCGATCCCTATAACATGGGGCCCTATGGAGAAGGGTCCAAGGAAACATCTGATGTCTCCTCGGACCCCGTTTTACTGTACTGAGCATGCTCAGTACAGTAAAACTGCTCCTAACTAGGAGCACAAGTGTTAAAAAAAAAAAAAAGTTATTCTCACCTCTCCACGAGCCCCCGCCGTCTTCCGCCATCTTCTTGGAGGCTCCCGGTGGCTCTCGCAGGCTGCCGGTGTCAGCAGAGGGCTTCCTCTGCCTTATAGGACCTGCGGTGATGTCACAGTCATGTGACCGCGGGTTACCATGGTTACCTTTTCTTCACCCCGCAGGGAACGATTTTATGCCGGAATCGGGTGCCTATTTGGCACCCGATTCCAGGCATCAGAAGGGAGCCGATGCTGTCCGATTTATATCGGACAGCATCGGCTCCCTAAAAATCGTAATGTGAAGGTAGCCTAAGATTAAGAGGCAGGCCCGGCGTCAGCACCCGGTGCACCCGGGCAAGTGCCGGGGCCCGACTGCTTGGAGGGGGCCCACCGGGCCCCTGAGGGCTAGGGTCACACTTGCATTGTGACCCTAGCCTGACGCAAGTATTGTTTGCTGCAGCGCAGAGCGTTTAATGCTATGCGCTGCCAGCAACGGAGCCCATAGACACCCGATGTTTACATTGACAACCAATGGTTGGCAAGGTAAACATCGGGTTTCTATGGGCTCCAGTGCATAGCATTAAAAGCTATGTGCTGCACCCGAAAATACTTGCATCAGGCTAGGGTCACAATGCAAGTGTGACCCTAGCCTCAGGGTCCCCTGAGCATACTGCCCCCACAGCCAGGGCCATATCCAGGGGGCAGCTTGGGGGTCATTTGCAGGGAGGGCGCACTCAGCCTCCTGCAGCTCCGGAGATCTCCCTCCGTAGGAGCCGACAGAGCTGCACACTCTGGGCTGACAGGACCTGTGATGATGTCAATGGAGGGTGGAGTCAGGGGTCACATGACCAGCTCCTCAGTGTATGCAGGACTCTGAGCATCATGATGGCTAGCATAGCAATTAGGTGAAGTTTATGTGTGGGGTCAGGAGGGATTTACAGTGTGAATGTAGCAGAGGTGAGTGTGTACTAGGTGTATGGCAATTTGGTGAAGTTTATGTGTGGGGTCAGGAGGGATTTACAGTGTGAATGTAGCAGAGGTGAGTGTGTACTAGGTGTATGGCAATTTGGTGAAGTTTATGTGTGGGGTCAGGAGGGATTTACAGTGTGAATGTAGCAGAGCCGAGTGTATATTAGGTGTATGGAACGGAGCCGAGTGGGTACTAGGTGTAAGGAGCGGAGCCGAGTGTGTACTAGGTGTACGGAGCGGAGCCCAGTGTGTACTAGGTGTACGGAGCGGAGCCGTGTGGGTACTAGGTGTACGGAGCGGAGCCGTGTGTGTACGAGGTGTACGGAGCGGAGCCGTGTGTGTACGAGGTGTATGGAGCGGAGCCCAGTGTGTACGAGGTGTACGGAGGGGAGCCCAGTGTGTACGAGGTGTATGGAGCGGAGCCCAGTGTGTACGAGGAGACCGGAGCAGCGAGAAGAATGGTGAGGAGAAAGAGAGATCCGGACGGCCAGACATTCCGCTTGGCTGCGGTGCGACCCATATGGCAGTGCGGCTCCACTGAGCTGCTTGCATTATTTGTACGCTTCAGGATGCTGTGTATATACCAAGCATCCTCAGATGCACAAAAATGCAACATTTTGCATTTGAAGGGTATTTTTAAAAAGCGCAAGGGAATGCAAACGCATTTTAGCTTGCTCCTAACAACGTGTAATATACTCACTGTCAGAAACAGCTCTTGCTGGTTTCGGCAGTCACTGTTCCTGTAAGGCTGCCTTTACATAGGCGTTTTTTTTAAATGTGGCAGTTGCGGTAAAAAAATCCGCATCTGCCGCATTTTCCGCTTAGCAGCTGCACTTGCTTCACATTTGCGGCAAGCCACATGCATTGTCTATGGGGCTTGCGGTAAGTGTGCGGCAATATATATATTATAGTCCATGATATGTACTAAAGGGGGCCCACTGAGACTTTTTCGCCTCCGGGGCCCACAGAAACCTGGAGCCGGCCCTGTTAAGAGGGGTGCCCAAACTTTTTCATATGACTGTATGTGTGCATGAGTGTGTATATGTATCAGTATGGATAAACATATACATCAGTATGTATATGTATCAATATGATCAGTTTTAATATTTTAGCTGTTTACCAAAACATATCTAAGATACAATTATATGGGTTTAAAATGCAGACTTTCAACTTTATTTGAGAGTATTCATATCCTAATTGGATTAAAGATTTACGCATTATTACAAATTACTGCTCATTAATATGTAGGTGCCTCTATTTCAAAGTAATTGAGCAAATAAATTAAAAGCTCTTTAATGAGCTTCACGGGCTATTCTCTCGTTAATCTATAATCAAATAAGCAGGTAAAGGTCTGGTGCTGATTCCAAGTGTGGCATCAATAACAGTCTTGAAGTCTTTTGTGGTAGTTATGGATGAGGCTCTTTATTTTCTCAGATGGTAAAGCTGCCCATTCTTCTTGGCAAAAAGCCTCCTGTTCCTGTAAATTCCTGGGATTTCTTGCATGAACTGCATGCTAGAGTTTCCCCAGAGGGCTCAATGACAGTGAGGTCAGGAGACTGGGATGGCCACTCCAGACGTTTCACTTTGTTCTGCTGTAGCCAATGACAAATCGACTTGGTCTTGTATTTTGGATCATTGTCGTTCGAACGTCCAAGTACGTCCCATGTACAGCTTCCAGGCTGATAAGTGCAAATTTGCCTCCAGAATTATTTGCTGATAACATGTGCATTCATCTTCACTTGAACTTTGACCAAGGTTCCTGTGCCTTTGTAGCTCATACATCCCCACATCATCAGCCACTCAACTCTGTGTTTACAGTAGGAATTGTGTTCCTTTCATCATAGGTCTTGTTGACACCTCTCCATATGTAACATTTATGGCCAAAAAGTTTGATATTGGTCTCATCTAGTGATGGGCGAGTCCTAAATTACTCGGAATCGCTTGACTCTAGCGAGTCCGAGCCCGGGACTCGCTACTCGTTGCGAGTCTAGCGAGTCCAACGTTAATGAATGGGGAAGCGAGTAAATAGCGAGTAGTGTGCGATTTACAAATCGCAGATATGTCTCGGAAGCTTCAGCCTGAAGCAATCCTAGTTTTGTCAGAGACTCTGACAAAACTAGGATTGGCATTGACTTGCATTGGACTCGTTTACTGTGCAAGTAATCGCTGGGAAACTCGCACAGTAAGGAGTCAGGCTGTCTGCTCTGTGCTGGCTGGCTCTAGGACCCTGGAGCTGCGGCAGTCTGCACAGAGCATACAGCCGGACTCGGCTCGCAAAGTAACAGCAGTTACTTTGCGAGTTTCCCAGCGATTACTTGCACAGTAATGAGACCAATGCAAGTCAAAGGCAATCCTAGTTTTGTCAGAGTCTCTGACAAAACTAGGATTGCCATTGATTTGCATTGGACTCGTTGCTGTGCGAGTAATCGCTGGGAAACTTGCAGAGTACCGAGTCCTGCGAGTCCCTTACTACTCGCCGAGTAACGAGTCCTAGCGAGTAGACTCGCCCATCTCTAGTCTCATCACTCCAAATTACCTTGTTCTAGAAGTTTGGAGACTTCTCTCTGTGCTGTTTGGCATATTGTAGGTGAGATACTTTGTGGCATTTACGCAGTAATGGCTTTCTTCTGGTGACTCGACCATGCAGCCCATTTTTCTTCAAGTGCCTCCTTATTGTGCATCATGAAACAGAAACACCACTAGTTTTCAGTGAGTCGTTTTTTTTCAGCTGATATTATTTGTGGGTTTTTCTTTGCATCCTTAACAATTTTCCTGGAAGTTGTGGCCGAAACTATTGTTGGTGTACCTGATCGTAGTTTGGTTTTTACAGAGCCCCTGATTTTAAATATTAGATGCTCTGATCAATTCATTGGATATCTTTTTGTATTTATTTCCTGCTTTATACAGTTCAGCTATCTTTTCCCATATTCCCGTAGATCTGTTGACAATTCTTTGGCTTTCCCTATGATCACAATCTAGAAATGTCACTACCTGGATGAAAAATGCAGAGTTTGTCTGGATCCCAGAAACTCACTCAGCTTTTTTGCTTTGTAATCAGTGTGTGTGCATAAAAGCTGAGTGAGCGATTTGTGACTTTCCTACTTCTCGACTGCAGCTCATTTATAGGCAGCAACCCCAAAGATCTTGTAGTAAAGCCAAATCCATATATAGGGCTAATAGAGCGTCGGGGTATCTCGAGGTTCTGTCTGACAGTGCAGTTTGCATTTAGTCTGTCTGGGATTCCCCTTTTTACATGAAACTCAGACGGACATGACAGTCTTGAGCACATTGTCATATCCTGCTTATGGTGTGATGTTCATTTCTGGATTATGACTCCAACAGTGCTTGCTGGAACCTTCAATACTTTAGAACTGCTTCTGAAACCAATGCCATCAGTATATTTTGCAACAATAAGGTTGCGAAGGTTTTGAGAGGACTCACTGATTTTACGCATCACGAGGTATTTCTTGTGTGGCACCTTGGTAATGATGTACCTTTTTAAAGGACATCAGTTGAACCAGCTGATTATTTTCCATTAAGTGGCAAATTGTTCTAATTACTAATAGAGTTCAGCTGGTGTCATGACTTTGCATGGCTTTTTGCACCTCCTTTTGTTCATATGTTCAATACTGTTGTGTGTGTTAGTGTGTACGAGTTTATCAGTGTACGTCTTTGTGCCCACGCTGTGTATTTAGTCTGTATATGGTGCAAAAAATTCTGCATCAAATGTGCATCTGTTTTGTAGGAAAAAACGCATCAGAAATTAGTCGGTCGACAGGGTAGGGGGTATTCAGATACCGGGACAGGTGGTTACTTCAGTGGGGATCACGGCTGGTCGGTTCCCGGTTCCTTGCACTGGACCCACAATGGTGGGTTTGGTTGATGATAATGGGGGAAATTGTAACGTGACGCCACTTCTGGTAGTTGGTAATAGTGTTACTAGTGCTGCGGCGGCCGCTGAGGTTATGGAAATGCAGCTTTGGTAGTACAAGTCCGCACAGGTGGACCTTTACCTCAGGGCAGCAGGGTTGAAGATGGGAGTAGTAGTCCTCACCTCTGTGATGCTGTAGAGGCCCTCCGGGCGACAGATGAAAGGAGAACTGACACCAATTCAGTTCAAACAGTTCTTTACTTGCACCAGATGAAATTGGTACACGGTACAGTCTGAGTTAACTGGGGCCTGTAGCCACGGATTTTGGAGGCTTTTCCAGAGTCTGTCAGAGGTGTTTTTCAAGTGGCGCTCCTGGTACTTTTTCCCTTCTGTGCCCTGATGGCCTTCTGTACTTCCACTCATGAGTCTAGTCTCTAGTCCTCAGGGTCTGTTGCTTAAAGTCTCTGTACTTCTAAGGTGTCATGAACCCAGCTGCAGGACTGATGTTGGACTACTTGATAGGTGCTGTGGCTCCCTTATGTTGGGCCCACAGCCTGCTGGTTTGCGGTTAGGGATAGACCGTTAACTAACTGCCTCGGTTCCGGTGTACCGGTGGTGACATGGACTCTTCAGCCGCTCCGACCAGTCCTGGAGTGTCCCCTTCTCCGTCTGAGTCACCCCTCTCCTAAGAGGTGCCCTCCTGTCACAGCTGCAGGTTCCCCTGCGTCTGTCTTCCTTGCTGTCTTACACCATCTGACTGACTAGTGTTCTGTCACTCCTTGTCTCCCAACCCCTGAATATACTGAATATACGGTCCCCTGTACTAAGGTGGCCTACTGTATGGGTGTTGGGGTGCAGACACTGTAGGTCCTGCATATCCACGGCTACAGAGGCTCTACACCTGTTTGGGGTGCAGTACCTCCCTGTTGCGCCTTACCACAGAAAAATATCGTGTTGTGTCACGTTTTTGGTCCATCTTTTGATGCGTATTTGGTGCATTTTTTTAGTCACATCGCAAAAAATGAAATCAATGGCTACGTGCCCAGAAACTTGTCCACTAAATACACATCTTCTGTCAGAAAAAAAATCACACCCAAAACGCATTGTGTTTTTGACAAATTTTTTATGCTTTTTTTAAGTTGCGCTTTTTTACATATTGACAATGGCTTGAGGTGCAAAAAAATACTGATTCATTATTGACATACTGCAGATTTTTCTGCATCTAAAATCTGCACCAAATACACAATTGTAAAGAAATGCACTGTGGGCACAGCACTTCTGAATTGTCATAGAGTTTGCTGACTTCAGGATATACTGTATTTTTTGGATTATAAAACACACTTTCACCCCCCCCCAAATCGGGGGAAATCCGGGGGTGCATTTTATAATCCGAATCTTGTTATTTTAAATAAAAACTTATGAAGGGGAGGTTGCAGTGGTGGCTCAGAGGTGCTAGAAGGTTTGCAATGTCCACATAGGGTGGGTGCAATGTTGTGTACCCGCTGCTGCAGGAGTAATCAGGTGTGCGGTGATCATTTTCCATGTGTCTGCATGCATTGGCCAGCTACGACTACCTCTAGCATCCAGGCTTCCAGAAAATGGCCGAAGATCTCGATCTGCGCTTGCGCTGCTTCCATGGCCATTTTCTGGAAGTCTGACCACTAGAGGTCCAGTCACAGCTTGCGAATACATGTAGACACATGTAAAATGGCCACCGCCACCACAACCTGGACCCTGCAAACCTCTGGCACCTCTGCTCCATCACCGCAGCCCTCCTTGGTAAGCCACGGTGGGTTTAGGTTCGGGGGATGTACCAGGATGGGGCATATTCATACCAGGATTGGGGAACATGTACCCGTATGGGAGTACCATGAACCAGGATGGGGGACATATATAGATTGTAAGACGGACACTGGCATTATAAGACAGACCCCGTTTAACATTAAAAAAAAATTTTTTTCTTTTACTTTACCAAATTTGGGCTGCGTCTTATAAACCTGTGCATCTTAAAGGGAATCTGACCCCTCCAAATCTGTCCCCAGCCTCTAAAAACGTGTCCCTGCACCTTCCTATAAGGTTTCAATCTATCCCTCTCTTTCCCTATAGCTATTCTGTAAAGTGTAATTATCACCTTTATTACCTGAGAAATCTGCGGCTTCTGATCCCTGAGGAGTGACAGTGGGTGTACACTCTTGCGACTTATCGCTGCCTCCACTGTTGTTTTTCACGCCCAATGGGTGTGAAAATTAATGTTGATGATCCTGTATCGGATCACTGGGCGGGCTTAGCCGGAATGACGCAAATCGCATCATCTCCTGCGCTGTGACGTCAATACACCTCATGCTGCGCATTGTGCATGCGCGAGTTGTAAATAACACTGCAATGCGCAGTGAGGTCCGTACATACACCCAAAGAGTGTATCGATGTCACAGCGAGGAAATTACGCGAATTGCATCATCCGGCTAAGCCTGCCCAGTGATCCGACACAGGATCATCAACATTCCTTTTCACATCCATTGGGGTGTGAAAAACAACAGTGGAGGTGGTGATAATGCACAAGAGTGTACACCGACTGTGACTCCTCGGGGATTCAGAAGCCGCAGATTTCTCAGGTAATAAAGGTGATAATTACACTTTACAGAATAGCTTTAGGGAAAGAGAGGGATAGCTTGAAACCTTATAGGAAGGTGCAGGGACAGGTTTTTAGAGGCTGGGGACCGATGTGGAGGGGTCAGGTTCCCTTTAAAAAAACCATAAATACATGCAGAGTTAATGCAGATTTTTCCGCACCAAATCTGCTACATGGGCACAAATACTGGAGGACTGAAAAACACTGTAAAATAAACATCTCACTAATTGACATGCTGCAGATTTTTCTACATCCATAATCTGCACCAAATTCGCAAGGGAAAAAAACGCAGCATGGGCACAGCACTTTAGAATTCTGAACCAAATATGGACTAAATACACAATGCAGGCACAGGGCCTTAGTGTGTGCATTTGTTTTCTGTGTAATATTTTGGCTATTTGTATACATATATGTGAATATATTAGTGACTACATATGTACAAATCCTTTAAAGGATTTTCATCTGTGTATTAGTCCCTGTACTAATGCTCTGTTTGTTAATGTGAAGTTTCAACAATAATATGACTAATATCTCTCACTTCACCATTGCAGCCAATCAATGCCTACTGAAAGATTTCCCTTAATAACTATTTGGAATATTAAAGATGAATGTTATTTTTTTTTTTGTAATGTGAAATACAATAATAGCATTGAAAGTTTTGATGGTATTTTTTTTCTTTTTAATATATGTTTTTTTCTGTTTCTGAGCTTGTACATAGGGAAACAGGAGCTATAGTTGCACCACTCAAAACTATTTGTGAAAAAAGTGTACATTCTTCTTTGCTACTTATTTTATTACTCATATGCTTGCAAATAAAAACTGAAAAACTTTGTAAATAGACTTTTTTTAAATGTTCATCAATTTTGTGTAAACAGCTTTTATAAAGAACTACAGTACAAAACGAATATGTGTGTGGGCCCTTTTTCTGAAGATGGTCCACCAGCCTTTTGTCCCACATTTTAAGAACTTAAAGAGGACCTGTCACCAAACCAGGCATGGTGATCTAATTACAGCACTGGATGCAGCATGTCTGCAGCATGCAGACAAGGGGTCCCCCAGCCATTGAGCCCCCTGTACCCTGAGATAATACACTTAGAAAACTTACATCGTGCCGCCCCGCCTCCTGCTCTGACATCACCACCTTTCCCCGCCCTGCTCCATGTTAACCATAGAGCAGGGCAGGTATAAGCGGTGACGTCACCGCAGGGGGCGGGGCTAAACGGCCATTTCTGGGGAAAAAAAACCCAAAAAAACTGTGTTATAATGCAGAAGAGGGAGACAATGATTGGCAGCGTGGGCAGATTACACATGCAAGGGGTGTGAATCTGCCCTTTGGCTGCAGCCTCTGACCACCCCTTTATGGCTGCATGATGTAAGTTTTTTAAGTGTATTATCTCGGGGTACAGGGCTGCTCAAGTGCTGGGGGACCCCTTGCCTGGATGCAGCAGACATGCTGTATCCAGTGCTGTAATTAGATCACCATGCCTGTTTGGTGACAGGTCCTCTTTAAAGACCTTAGAATATTTAGCAGATGGAAGGAGGCCCAACCCACTGCTACTTTACAATGTCACTCTCTCCTCCTTTGGACAAAACTATCCATGTGGTCCAACTGACACAGCTCCATTAATAAACCAGTTCTGCATTATAATAGCATAGCAGTTTGTGATTTGTGGTAAATACCACTCCTCAAGTTCTGAAAGTCCACAAATGTCAGTGAATGTTTGGATTTATAGTTCCCCAAGCTGAATACCTTTACAAAATTTAGAACACACAGTGGTGCCCAACTTCTCAAGAGAGCAGAGACTATCTTGAGTCGGTCGACAGGGTAGGGGGTACTTGGATACCGGGACAGGGGGTTACTTCGGTGGGGATCATGGCTGGTGGAATCCCGATCCCGTGCCCGGACCCTCAGTGGCAGAGTGGGGGTGATGATGATGGGGGAATTGTAACATGACGCCACCTGTGGTACCTGGTAATAGGGTCACTAGTGCTGCGGCCGGCCGCTGAGGAGATGGGAATGCAGCTTTGGTAGTTCAGCTCCCCACAGGTGGAGCTTTACCTCAGGGCAGCGTGGTGGATGAGGGGAGTATTAGTAGCTGTTCTGTTGTGAACCCTGCAGGCGGCGGTGGTGAAGCAGCACACACACACAATAGACTCTGTTTTGGTACCTTTTTACTGATATTCGGTAACAGGTACGGTACAGGAGGGTAACCAGGTTATCGGTGCAGTTTGGGACGTCCACCTTGGAGAGTTGCGAGGCCTCCTCTATTAGTGGGGTAAGTTCTGCCTGTAACTGAACCTGCCACTCTTTCTCTTTCTGCCTCTCAGAATGCTACTCCACAATTGACAATGAGGACCTTGCTGTGGGGATCCCTATTCTCCTCTTGGGCCCCTGTTCCAATGCTTGGTCAGGTTTGGTGTCTTGCTTTCTTTTCTTCAGGGGGACTAGATCCTCCTGGCCTGTCTGGGCTTTCTCTGCTACCACTAGATTAATATCAGCTTTGGACGCCGGTGTCCGGGTGGGCTAAAGGGATCTCAGATCTGTTCCCTTCTTCTGTCTTCCTACCTCTTCCACTGGCCTCTGTCCCTCTCTCTAGGGCACTGCACAGCTGGGTCAGGTTTCCTGATTCTGGGCCTGGCTTGGTCCCAGCAACTAGCTCCTTCCAGTCCTGCCACTGACTACTCATTTACTGACTGGCTGGAACTCACTAACTTCTCCCCTCAGGCCTGGATTTTTATGGGGATCTGGCTTAAAGGAGTGGAGCTCCCTCTCCAGGTCTGGGGTGGAAGGTGTTGTGTGCTGTGTGTGCCAAAGTGTACATCCCTCCCTGTAGCGGTGGGTCCTGTGGCAATCCCCCGCAGGGGTGCCACAATCTCACCTGGCTCAAATGGTATATAACTGCTACAGTTAACCCCTTCAGGACCCAGCCTATTTTGACCCTAAAGACCTTGGCATTTTTGTCAATTCTGACCAGTGTCCCTTTCTGAGGTAATAACTCTGGAAAGCTTCAACGGATCCTAGTGATTATGAGATTGTTTTTTCGTGACATATGTTAGTATTAAATTTAAGTCGATAATTTTTGCATTTATTTGTGAAAAAAATCAAAAATTTGGCAAAAATTTGGAAAATTTTGCAATTTTGAAATTTAGAATTTTTTATTCTGCTAAACCAGAGATTTATGTGGCACAAAATAGTTAATAAACAACATTTCCATATGTCCTCTTTACATCCGCACAATTTTGGAAAAAAAAAATTTTGGGTGGGAAGTTATAAGGTGTGATATGGCAGCCAGCCATTTAGACCATGGCTGGCTGCCATATCACAAAGGGTTCAAAGTTTATCAGCAATTTCTCAATTTTTACCGCAAAATTTACAAAACCATTTTTTTTAGTGATCACATTACATTTGAAGTCCATTTGAGGGGTGTAATGACAGAAAACACCCAAAAATTACACCATTCCAAAAACTGCACCCCTCAAGCTACTCAAAACTACTTTATAGAACATCATTAACCCTTCAGGTGCTTCACAGGAACTAATGCAACGTGGAAGGAAAAAATTGACATTTTTATTTTTTTAACAAAAATGTTGATTAGCCTCAATTCTTTCATTTTCACATGGGCAGCAGGATAAAATGAATCATAAAACTTGTTGGGCAATTTCTCCTGAGTACACCAATACCTCATATGTGGTCATAAACCACTGTTTGGGCACATGGCAGGGCTTATAAGGGAAGGAGCGCAATTTGACTTTTGGAACTAATTTTCCATTCAAAAAGTGAAATGGCGCTCCTTCCCTTCTGAGCACTGCCGTGCACCCAAACAGTGGTTTATGACCACATATGGGGTATCGGTGTGCTCAGGAGAAATTGCCCAAAAATTTTTAGGATGCATTTTATCCTGTTGCCCATGTGAAAATGAAAAAATTAGGCTAAAATTAAATTTTTGTGAAATAAAGTACTTTTTCATTTTTACGGATGAATTTGTGAAACATCTGGGGGTTAAAAGTGCTCACCATGCATCTAGATAAGTTCCCTGGGGGGTCTAGTTTCTAAAATTGGGTCATTTGTGGGGGAGATCAAATGTGTAGGCACACAGGGGCTCTCCAAGATCATGTCCGCTAACATTCCAATTGTTATCAGACACCATGTCACGTATGGAGAGCCCCTGTGTGCCTAAACATTGGAGCTCCCCCACAAGTGACCCCATTTTGGAAACTAGACCCCCCCAAGGAACCTATCTAGATGCATAGTGAGCACTTTGATCTCCCAGGAGCTTCACAAATTGATCTGTAAAAATGAAAAAATAAACTTTTTGTGAAAAAAAAAGTACTTTTTCATTTTTACGGATCAATTTGTGAAGCACCTGGGGGTTCAAAACGCTCACTCTGCTTCTCGATAAGTTCCTTGGGGGTCTACCTTCCAAAATGGGGTCACTTGTGGGGAAGCTCTAATGTTTAGGCACCCAGGGACTCTCCCTATGTGACATGGTGTCCCCTAACAATTGGAGCTTATTTTCCATTCAACTTGTTAGCAGACACCATGTCATATATGAAGAGCCCTTGTGTGCCACCAGTATTGCCACCAGCACAAGGGCAACTGGAAGAGTTGGGGTACAGCACCAGAAAATGGTGCCTCTAATGAATGAGCTATTTTCTGGGGTGGCTGTGGGTTGCAATTTGCAGCATGGGGCACCCACATCGGTTGGGTCTCTACACGCTGAGGATTCCAGCCCCCCAAGCTGCCAAGTTGTACCTGGCTGGCAACCAAAAATATAGCAAAGCTCCATGTCATTTTATTTGTAGAAGTAATTTTAAAAAAATTACATGGTGCTCCGGCATATTTTTGGTCCAGCCAGGTACAACTTGGCAGCTACGGACTGCCACCAGCCCCCAGCTGCCTTATTACACCTGGCTGGCAACCAGAAATACAGCGAAGCCCATTATTTTTTTATTTCTAGAACTAATTCTAGAAAAAAGAGATGTGGGGCTCCGCCATATTTTTGCTCCAGCCAGGTATAACTAGGCAGCTGGGGGCTGGAATCCTTAGCATAGAGAGGCCCAAGTGTTCTGGGCCCCCATGCTGCGAATTGCAGCCGCAGCCGCCATGACTGTACCCAGACTCTTCCAGTTGCCCTGGTGCTGGTGGCAAACTGGGTAATTAAGGGGTTAATGCCAGCTTTTTTATTGGCAGCTGGCACGAAGCCCGAGATTCATAATGTCGGGCTAATGCTAGACCCGGCCATTAGGAATCTCTAGTAAATAGTCAAAAAATACACCACACAGAGAAAAATCTTTTTATTTGAAAAAAAAAAAACCACAAACAAAATTCAGACTCCATCTTTATTATAAACATCCGACGTAGTCCACAACGAAGGTCCCACAATGCTCAACCGCCTCTGCTACATCCAGAGACTGCAGCAAGAGATCAAGTGTCCTCTTATTACAGTCTCTGGTGTCATAGTGATGATGCACTGTATGGCAGATCATTGCCATACAGTGCAGCACCACTGTGCAAACCCACAGAAAGCAATCTGACAGCCCGGGCGCAGTGACCCACTAGGTGGATCACTGCGCCTGGGCTGTCATCACTTTCTGTAGCTCGATCCCCATGCAGGGGGATCTGACTGCAGAGTAGCGATCTGACAGCCTGGGCACAGTGATCTAGTATGTGGATCACTTGCTGGGGCTGTCAGATCGCTTTCTGCAGCTTGATCCCCATGCAGGGGGATCGGGGGCTGCAGCAAAGTGATCTGACAGCACTGGCACAGTGATCACATAATGGATCACTGTGCCAGGGTTGTCAGATCCCTTCACGGATGCAGCAAAGGGATCTCACAGCACTGGCACAGGGATCACACAGATCCCTGCGCCATGACTGTCAAATCCCTTCACGGCTGCAGCAAAGGGATCTCACAGCCCTGGCACAGGGATCACATAATGGATCCCTGCACAAGGTCAGTCAGATCCCTTCACTGCTGCAGTGAAGGGTAGTGAAGGGATCTGACAAGAGGACCAGGCACAACACACCTATCAAGCAGGCAGCAGGAGGAAGACCAGAAGAGGACCGGAAGAGGAGGCCGGAAGACCGGAGGAGACATCAGGTCGGCAGCAGTGAGTCTGAGGACCACAGGAGCTGGAGCAGAGGTGAGCCACAGGAGCAGCTGCGGCAGGAGAGGAGGTGGCAGGAGATGAGGTGGCAGGACCGGCGGCACCGATCACCGGAGATAAGCTCTGGTGATCACCGCCGGGCAGGGGAGAGGCAGCGGAGGGCCGGGAGGGAGATTTGGGGGCAGGGGAGCCAGCAGAGGGACAGGGGAAGAGGTGGGGAGCAGGGGGAGGCACTTTTTCTATTACAGCCACGGTAATTGGCGGTTTCATTTTTAAACCGCCAATCACTGTGTCTGTAGCTCCGGGGGAATAAAGCCACCCCCCGGGGTATAGCAAAAGTCCCCAACTACCTGCAGCTCGAGTGACAGGTCAGTGACACTCTCACTCGAGCTGTAGGAGTGCGATCCCCCGATTTCACAGACACTGTGACATGGGTCCTTAAGGCACCGATTTCCGTGTCACAGATGCTGTGACACGGGTCCTTAATCTTCAATGATTATGATTTTGGCATTGATGTAGCCACAGCTTGGCTATACCAGTCACATGATGTTGAAGCTGTTAGAAAAAACATGGTTTTTTATTTTTCACTTTCAGAAAACCATAGGCTAAAACGTTAAAAGGGTTTGTGCAAACATCGGACGAGAAACTGCAGTCACTCTGTTATCATTACAGCAAGTGGTGCACTCAAAGTATCCATTCCCATGTACACATCCAACAAGTGACCTAAACTAATTTACTTCTACTTCCCTCAAATAAATTATTTTGAAAGAAGCCAAACACCTCTAGCTGACATGTGTTTGCCAGCTAACAACGGGAATGATAACATAGGATCTGCATGCCGTCATAATTTGACCGTTTGCAGTCACACAGTGAATTTTGTTGTAAGCCTAGACAGCCCTTTTATTTATTTTTTTTGCAAATACTTATTTTTTGTGTGGGAAAAACATAGGTATTCTTACCTTAAAATTCAAAAACAAACATGCACCAGGCAGAATTGTTATACTGTGGGTAGAAAAATAGTTTAAAGAGTAGCTAAATGCTTAATATTTTTAATATTTTGCTGTTATTTTAATTGCAAGCAGATCAGTGGGGGTTCAGATGTTCCGTGAGAGTAAAAGCAGAGTAAGAGAAAGCAAATGTTCTCTCTATTTCTCCTGAATTCGTTTTTTTATTTACCTCATTGTATTTGACATGTGCTATTCCTTGTACAACGGTTTTGTCTCCTGACACTGCTTGGGTCTTTCTCAGCTACTTTAACTACACTTAAGTCAGGCTTAGGCTAGGGTCACACTTGTAAGGGCACTTACGTTAGATGGATGCCGTTACTGCAGAGGCAAGCCTGCAGTAACGGCCAGCAGTAACGTTGGTTGCTCAGAGCTAACGCTGCTACATAGTAACCTGATGTTTACCATGGTACTGCACTTTAGCAGAGTGCACAGGAAAACGTTGTCAGCAACGTTTTCCTGTGTGCTCTACTAAAACGCAGTTCCTGGGGCTTCCTGTGTGGCTGCATCCATGGTAAACATTGGGTTACTATGGAGCAGCATTTGTTCACAGTACCTGTTACCGATGGCCGTTACTGCAGGCTTGCCTCTGCATTAACGGCATCCATCTAATGTAAGTGCCCTCATAAGTGTGACCCTAGCCTTACTTATTTTCTCAGCTACTACTCCATGAATTCAACCCAGGGGCCTTATGGTAAATTCAGATCCCAAGAAAGGACAAAGTCTGTGGATCCTCTAATATGGAGGATCCTCCTAGATGGAGTGGCTAGCACTAAGTTTGTCCAGTGTTGGGTTTTTAAGCTGACATTCTAAACTTGATTTTACACTGTGGTGATGTGACCCTTGGCCGGGTGCATCACACGGGTTATCAGTGCAGGTCTCTGTTCACATTGGCCGGTTTTCCTGTGTGTGTGCGCTGTGTGAAACCTGTCCAGTGCACAGTGGGTTAAACATCTGAAGGGTTTCCATGAGCTGAGTGTAAGTGCTGTAACATCTAGAAGGAGTAGATGAGCCTAATGAGCAGCTGAGAGCAATGTGTGCTGATTACTAGCAGCCTATGTGGGTGTGTTTGGTGGGTGTGGCAGCTACAATAAGAGCCTGCCAGGTGTCTGAGTGAGAGAGGACAATGGGAATCAGAACAGTCCAGACCACTGCCATGTGAGGATGTGCTGGAAGTGATCTGTCCCCGGTGCGGGAACTGAAGGGAGCCTGTCAGCTCTATGCCGGCGGCACCTGATGCGTGCATGCCAGCCAGTGATGAGGACCGAGGACGGCTCAAGGGCCAGGCGGTCATATGTGTGATATAAGAGACCGAGTACGGATCAAGGGCCAGGCGGTCATATGGATGGCGAGAGAGACCGAGGACGGCTCAAGGGCCAGGTGGTCATAAGTACAGCCGACTTTGGGACTGACTGTGCTAGTCGTGATATGGTCCCGTTGACTATGTCTGAAGGTGTATGTGTAATCATAAGGGAGTATGTATAATTACCCTGTGTGATATGTGACTGGGTGACTCATAAGTGGTGTATGGAAAAGTACCATATGATGTATCCAGGTGTGAAGGTCAGGCGGCCGTAACTGCCATTGGGTCTGACTGGGTAGTCGTGAAAGGACCCGTTGAAAGTGTATGATGCAGTATGGGTTGAGACTCCCTAGGGGTAGGTTGAGTATCCCCACAGTAGGATGGGGAAGGATCCCTGTCAGGGTGATAGTTGGTGATAGCCGTCTTTAGAACCAGACTGAGGTCTGCAAGGGTCGGTGGGTGACACCTTGAAGTTCTGTGGAAAACGTAATTTTAATGTGACTGTAAACATGGTGTAATGTCATATGTGAATGTCATATAATGTAATGTCATGTGATGTACTAATGTGGAAGTTATGTCATATGAAAATGTAAATACGGTGTTATGTTTTATGTGATGAAAGCGGTTTATAACAGAAAAACAATAAATCCGCTGGTTATGTTCCGTTAAAATGTAGTCACTAATGTCATTTCATTATGCTGCAAGCGAGTTCCCCGGGTCGCTACCTCATAACACTTACAAAGATTCATCTGCGTAGTGATCAGAATTTTTGGATTTCTTGTAACTGGTACATAGAGTGACTGTGGGATAGACTGATAAATGTGTGCATTACTAAAAAATGGCATGGCATATGTCAGCTTCTAGAATAAATTGATCCTTATAGTGATGTGAGCTGTTACAGTGAATCCATAAATAATTCAGCAGTTAGACACAATCATTTGGGGAGACTCTTTATTTTGATATGATGAAGTACTTACAATATTTGTTACACATAAAACATTTTACACTACGATCTCCCAACATTTTCTGTGTGAAGACGAACATTAATCATATTATTTTGGTAACAAGTTAGAGATTTTATTCTAAATCACAAATTTATAGCCAGAGTGACGATATGTTCACGACTTTTAGGATATACATCACCTAATTAAAAAATCAGTTTGTGTAAAGTTACTATAACTACTATTGTAGCATTTCAAAGGCCACTCAACCTAAAGAAGCTTAGAAAGGCAAAGTCTAGAAAACTCTGTTATCAGTCTCATATGCTTTTAAATGTCTCTGGAGGTTTTCTGAGCTATCATCGAGCAGGCCATTTTCTGGATTTTATCTCAGCAGCATATAGGACAGCATTTGTGGGGATGTGAGCATTGTCTTGTTTTGTTTTTTAATTAAACTACTAAGTAGTAATTTTTTTGGTTTATTTGAAACTTACTTGGGCATCAAAATCAGCACAATTGGATTTTGTTCTACAGTTGATTTTTCCATTAAACTTAAAATCAGCAAAAAATCTACAACTTAAATTAACAGTTATTCCTCATAAAATGTATAAACAACTTGACAATTGGGTGTGTACATCTCTTGCCAAAAGGCACGTCCCTGTGTACTTGACACTTTTGAAAGCGTACTGTCAGACTGTGATGATATACACTTTATTGACAGGCAAAATGGGTTATCAATCAAGCGCTTATACATGTTTCTTTTCAAGGTGGCCAAAAAAGTCCCGTTTTTAAGTAAAAGAATAATAAGTAAACTTTCCTTTTTCTGGCATTTTGAGCCCCCTTTTTTAAAACATTTTTGTTTTTTTCCGTCATATTTGATGCCTTTTGTTAAGTGTTTTAACGCCTGTTTTAGTCATTTTCTGAGCATTTTTTTAAACTCGATTTATAAATTAAGAAACTTAATGGTTTCTGAAACAAAAACACTGATGTTTGAACTTTCATATTGACATGTATTGTAAAGTATACAGTGTCCAGCGCGAAAGCCACCTGAAGAATTGTCAGGTCACATCTTTTAATAGCTTGGCATAGCAATGCATATGTTCATCCTTTTAAGCATTATTGTGTGAACATAACCTGCAAGTTGTGTTGTCAACATACCGTAACTGTTTCCAAGAACAAACAGGATTATGAATATAGTTCTGGAGTTTTATACACAGCCTGTAACTTAGCATAAGTAAATGCTAAAGCTCTCTGCACTTTTGGTTATCATTTATAACAGCACCCACAACATAGTGACAGATCTGTATTCTTGCACTTTCCAATGGCACTCAATGGTCCCCATTTCAATAAATTCTCTTAGTTTTGCTGTGGTGCTTGTTATTTTGACAAGAACAGAGGAAGCATGTTTTGCTATTCTTGTTACCAAAGTTAAAAGAACTTTACAGAATCTTTGAATGGAACAAGTGACAGTAATAAGAACAGGCCCAAGTATTTCAATGCAATTGCTAGATTTGTTCCCTTCCCATGTAGATGAATCTTAGTTCATAGTTCTTAGTTACCGAACTGTGTATGTGTATTTTATATACATTTCCTACTAAGTCGGTATTACAACATTTGTTTCTATAAAGCCTTGTGCACCTAGAGGTACTCTACAAAATGGGCACATATTACAGCTGGGTTACAACTCATAGTGTTTATGGCTATGAAATTGAAATATCGATTGTATATAAGGTCAATTTGAAGACAATATTTTGCACAGCAATAAAATTATGTTCTTATTATGCCCCAATGAGAGTAAGAAAAAGCACATCCTGGGACAAAAAAATGTGTGGTCCATCTTGGGTTATGTGATGGGACTGAAATCTCAAATAATGTAATCCATTTTAAAAGCCAATTTACAATTAATGTAAAATATAAAATAGGGAGGGGGACAAGAGGCGCAATAGTGCCCTATCACTAGTGACACTGATATGATGTGGTGGTGCAGTGAAGCCGCTCACCTGTTCCAGTTGTGATCCCCACAACTGGTTTGAAGGCGTTCAGGAAACAATGTTCCAGCTGCTGCAGGACCTCCACCTACCACTGGATAGTGGTATGAATCAAAGAAATGATGGGAGTGCTGGTGTATCATGGTCCGCGCTGCTCCAGGGCTAAATAAAACTCACCAACGAGCCAGTCAACTTTTCATCCTTTTTATACCTCCTTCTCCTACGCGTTTCAGCGCCGGGTATGGCGCTGAAATGCGTAGGAGAAGGAGGAATAAAAAGGATGAAAAGTTGACTGGCTCGTTGGTGAGTTTTATTTAGCCCTGGAGCAGTGCGGACCGTGATACACCAGCACTCCCATCATTTCTTTAATTTACAATTAATAGATTGTTGACTGAGTGTGTTTTCAATACCATCAAATGAAGACTGTAATAGCTTTTAAAGCTGTATGTTCATCACTTGTACTAAGGTCATGTTCATATGTGGCATATTGGCTGCTGACAAGTTTAGAAAAGAATCGGTGCAAATTTCTGAGCACAGTGTGGTATGCTCTACTTTGCCAGGGATTAGTTCTATATATTCAATAGCATGGATATGTGTTCCCATTGCCTGCCATGGCTAAACTCTTTTTTTGATTGTTTGCAAATGTTAATGTCTTCATGAATTATTTGACAACTTGATTAAATGCCACCACAAAAATGTTTCATAGAATAACCAATTTATAGCAGCACTTGAAACATACAGAGATAATTTGTACCCTGAAACAAGTGAAATATGATACAGAGGACATTTTATTGCTTTTATTCACTCTATTTGTGTGTCTATTACAAATATAGACATGACCATGAACGGATATATAAATGAGTATGAGATAGATAGACAAACACAATCCATAGGGAGGAGCTGTTCACACGGGGCTCCCAGCCTGGGGAAGAACAGGTAATGCTAGCCTATGGGAGTAATGAGACTGATAGAGTGTATGTAGTAAGATCACTTATCAGCTAGGGTTCATGACCTAGGATTTTCTTTGCATTGTGAATTTGTTTTGTGCTCTAGTTGAGGCCAGTTTGAAAGTGAATCCACTGCACTGAAATGTTCTTGATGTCCTCAGAATGTCTAACCCTGGAGACCGTAATCCTCTGAGTTATTATCTCCTGAACATTTCTCTATAGATATGTGAAATGTATACACAGTTACTAAACTATTGTTGGAACCAACATGAGCATATTTATCAAAGCATTATGCCATTTGACATATTGATGAAGTTCCCTCTTCAAAAAGCCTGAACAATTTTATATTTGTTGAAAAGGGTTCAGCTTTCGAACTGCAAGTACTCCACAATCAATGTACCAGAAGATTAGAGCGTATGCAACTGTAGCTAGTTACATACAGACACAGCACTTAAAGGGAAACTCTAGGGAGAAAAAAAATGTTTTTTTATGGTCCCTGCACTCGTATACTATAATGCTGAGCTGCCTGTTACACTTGTATAATGTTAAGAATTAATATAAATTACTTTTTTACTAACTGCTCCTTACCCGTCACCCATCTCATATAGGGCAATATGTTGCACCTCATTGTGCAGTTCTCTCCCTCACTTAAAAGTCAGCTTCAGCTCATCCGATAACAGAAGCTAATTCAGTCACGTGGGCATGATGTCATAACAGGCCCTAGACTGAGCGGGCATAGGGATATATGCTTTTATACAAAGAGCAGGGGCGTGACCACACGTCCTCTCTGCAGGGACAGTCTCAATAGGATCTTTTATGACATCTTGACCACATGAATGAAAGAGGAAGCATCTGTTATCAGACGTGCAGTTACTGACTGTGGAGGGAGGAGGGGAGCTGTACAATCAAGCATGATGTATTGTCCCATAAGGGAGGGGTGATGTGTAAGCAAAAGTTAGTGAATAAGTGATTTATGTGAGTTCTAAACATTACTCAAGTGAAACAGGCAGCTCAGCATTATAGTATACAAGTGCAGGGACCATACATTTTTTTTTATCTCCACAGAGTTGCCCTTTAATGGTACACAAATATCAGGAAATGTCCCTATGGCTCATTAATTACTGCCTATGTGAAATTCTACACATAAGATACTGCATTAATCTTCGCAAAGAGTAACCCACTTTCCATCTTATGAATTGCCAGGTACCTAAAATCCAAAAAGTGAGGACAAGAGCTAAGTAGGTGTGATCTGACTGGGTATTCCATGATTATGAAATAGGGTCTGCATATTTTTTTTTCATGAAACCGTGCCACACTAAATAGGACTGAACTGCACTAATAGACAGCCTAAGGACCAGTGGTACTATTTCTGTAAAAGGCTAAAATTGTAATTCTGGAAAACCCCTTTAGTATCTTTTTTGACAGCCCAACATAGTTGACAACAGGACGAGTCATTATAACCTGACTTGTGGTTTAGACCTGTCGTAGGAGAAAAATAAGTGGCATAGGTATTTGTTAATAATAGTATAGAGCTTATGGACAAAGCGTAAATTACATACATACAACTATTTGGGGGAAACATAATCTGCCAGAGCACAGTATAACAGTTACACACTGGTAATCACATTGTCAGACAGACTGGACTTACGCTTAGAGCTTTGGTACATACATTTATAATGTACAGATATCACAATATAAGTTATATACACTTCTCAACATTGAAATTGCAACACCAAGAAGGAAAAGCCTTGGAGTTAAGGAAAGAACTGGATCGATAGATATGTTAATGATCAGCAATGATGACAATTTTCAAAACCTTTCGATTTTTTCCATATGGAGTATGAGGGCGCACAGAAATACATGCACCCTCATACCTTGGCTGCTACCAATGAAGTTGACAATGCTTGTCTGACAGTGTTGTTATGCTGATTGCATTTGGCATGCAAATCATCACCATCAATTACACCAACACCCTTTTTTAATTGCCAACCATTCACATGTTCAAAGGGAGACAAGTCCGGTGATGCTGCAGACTATAGTAGCATGTTTAGACCTATCTTTCGATTAATGGTACCACGATCAATGTGCCACCAGGGTTGCCAACCATCTGAAAATTCAAGAAAAGTTTGCAAAAATAGGGCACATTTTTGCCCTGTCTATACAAAAAATGTAAGGCATCAAAATGAATTTTTGGTAGCTGAAGAAATTTATGTAAGTTATTTTGACAGTAATTATTATCATTCTAGAGTTTAGAGTAAATGCAACTGCTGTGTTCTGATCAGAATTATGGACTGCAGACATGTATCAATTATCATCAGAATGATTAATTATGTTTTTCCAATGTGTCCATAAAAATTATTATCTGATTTTTTTTTAATAAGCTATCCAGAAAAAGAAAAAGAAAAGTTGGCAAACCAGCATTTGGTCTGGCATTGTTGTGCGAAAAAAATCAGTCCTGCCACACATTCTCGCTTTATTTGGAGGGCTAAGATTACTAGCATAGCACTCCTACTCAATTTTGCATAAACTAAGATGTTTTGAAAATCTGTTTTTCATTTTGTCCTCAATTGCATATAATTAACATATCTATCAATCCTGTGAAGTCCATACATTCACAACTTTACCTTCCTGATGTTGCAATTTCAATATTGAAAAGTTCATATACATACACATATATACATACACATACCCATATATATACAGCCATGGCCGCAAGTGTTGTCACCCTTAAAATTGTTCCAGAAAATGAGAAAATGATTTATTTCTCCCAGAAAAGTGTTGCAATTACATATTTTGTTATACACATTTATTTCTTTTGTGCATATTGGAAAAACCCACACAAAAACCCCCCAGAAAAATTGGATAGAATTTCTCATAAAACCCCCAAAATAGACAACCCCATTTCAAGCAAGTGATGTTCGTTCAAAGTCACCTCTGGCATTTAACAGGTGTGTGCAATATGAAAATGATACCTGAAAACATATAAATTACAAGTCCGTGTCATGAGATCTTGATGTTCCTGTGTCCTTTGTTCACTTCGTAAGCATAATCAGAATGCTTATAACCCATGCCACTGTAGCTAATCTCCTTGGGTGTGGAGAATAGAAAAAATTGTAATGATAGGATGCAATGCAGGATTGTCTACATGGCAGGTAAGCAGCCCCAATAAAGTTTCAAAGAAATTCAAGCTGTCGTGCAGGCTCAGGGTGCATCAGTGTCAGAGTGAACTATCCATCGACATTTAAATGCATTGAAGCACTATGGCAGGAAACCCAGGAGCACCCCACTGCTGACTCAGAGGCATAAAAAGCTAGACTTCAGTTTGCCAAAATATACGTAAGCCAAAATTATCTGGGAAAGTCTTGTGGACAGATGAGCCAAAATAGTCCATGAGGCCTAGAAAGAAAAGAACACAGTACCTACAGTGAAATATGGTGGAGGTTAAAAGATGTTTTTTAGTTGTTTAGCTGCTTCTGATAATGAGTGTCTTGACTGTGTGCAAGACATTATGAAATCTGAAGATTACCAAATGATTTTGGGTCACAATGTAGTACCCAGTGTACGACAGCTGGGATTGTGTCCCAGGTCATGGGCCTTAGAGCGGAACAATGATCTCAAACATACTTCAAGAAGCACCCAGCAATGGATGGAAATAAAGTGCTGGAGAGTTCTGATTTGGCTAACAATAAGTCCAGGTCTGAATCCTATTAAACACCTGTGGAGAGATCTTAATGTTGCCTTTGGGAGAAAGCAAATATGAGTGACCTGAAACAGTTTACAAAAGAAGAGTGGTCCAAAATTCCAGGCATAAAAAGCTTGTTAATGGTGATTGATTGTAGTTATTTATTTAAAAGGGTGTGCAACCAAATATTAGGTTGAGGGTGCCAATAATTATGTCCAGCCCATTTCTGGAGTTTTGTATGAAATCATGTTCAATTTCCCTTTTTTTGTCAGTTTTTATGTGTTGTACTAATACACAAAAAGAAAACAAATGTATGACAAAACGTGTACTGCGAGAAATACTTCATTTTCTGTAACTTCAAGGGTGCTAACACTTTTGATCATGACTGTATGTATGTCAAAATGGAAAATGGTGGAACTGAAAAACACAACAAGAGCTTAGGGCGCTTTCACATTGGCGTTCTGCACTGCAGCGTATGGACTGCGCATCTGCAGTGCCGAACGCAGACACTTTCATGTGGACGCAACAGTGATGGGTCTGCATGCGTTCACATGAAAATGCCCATAGAAGGCATTGCCTGATGAGCCCGGCTGTCGGGAGGGGAGAGAGAGGACCCGAAGCACCTCCATTCTCTCAGAGCCCGGGCGTCAGGAGGGGAGAGAGAGGACCTGAAGAAGCTGATTAGTTTAAATCGCCCGCCAACACCGATCGGCCGGCAATTGAAACCGATCAGCTGATGTGTCCCCGACAGCATCAGCTGATCAGTTTAAACCGCCAGCCGATCGTTGTTGGCAAGCGATATAAACTAATCAGCTTCTTCAGGTCCTCTCTCTCCCCTCCCGACGCCCGGGCTCTGAGAGAATGGATTCCAATGTCATCCGCAGAGTTTGTCTGCGGTGTCCTGTGGATGGCCCTGCGGTCTCATTGCCCTCCATGTATGATTTGTACGCCTGCAGAGCCGTGCGTACAAATCATACATTCTCAGCCGCACAAAAAAATGCAACATGTCGCGTTTCTGGGCGCCGAGAATCAGCGCATACGGACGTGAACGCGGCCATCCGCAGGGCACTGCATACACCGTGCGTCCCCATGTTAAATATGGGGTGGGACGATGCATGCGGTCAACTCACTACGCTGCAGCGGGAAACTCCAATGTGAAACCGCCCTTAGACAGCTAAATTGACATATTCATGCTACTATGGCCTCCATTTTTTTTTGTGTGTGGATTACCATTACAAACAAAGGAAATAAACATTTAAATAACTAAATGTGTAATTGCAATCATTCTCTGGGAGAAATACTTCATTTTCTGGAACAATTTCAAGAATGTTGACACTCTTGGACGAAATTGCATGATATATATAATGTATACATATATATACAGTATATATGTATATGAATATACATATGAGTACATATGTGTGTATATATGATTAACAGGTAGTTAACAGGTTACACATTTGATATTTTACCATCTGATCACGACATCAATTAGCAGCACTCTTGGACTGGATACAGTATTCTACTTTTCAGAACATGGCAATGATCACAAAGAAGAAACAACTTTTTGCATCTAGGTTTTGTCTTCTCATTCTAAAGACATATTGCACTGAGTCCGGGAGTGTTAGTGATTTCAACTAAATTTCTTCGACATAATGCACTTGTGTAGAACAAAAAACTAACAACTCATTGTATAAAAATAGAAAGAAAGTATTACTAAGAGACCAAGTCTTCTGTTGGTCGACATACTGCAGCGTCTCTTCCTTAAGAGTCTTTAACATTTTTTTTTAATTCTGTGTAGATTTGTCATTGTCATTTGAGGCTTCTTCAGCGGCTTGTATTTCTTCAAGGATTCAATGTTTTCTACATTTTCCAGTTTCTAGAAAATGACTAAGGCAAACAATCTTGCATTACATGATGCAGGCCTTTGGAAATCTTCTTTCACTGCAAAGAGAAGAAAAACATGCTGAAGATATGGTATATATTAATATTATCTAAGGATTTGAAAATGGACATTCCTTATAAGAATGAAATTGAAGAAAAAGTGGAGTACATGGAATCACTATGTATAAAAACAATCTTTATTACCATATTTTTCGAGCTATAAGATGCCCTTTTTTCCTCCAAATTTGGGAGGAAAGTGTAGGTTGCGTCTTGTAGTCCGAATATAACATGTGGGAGCTTGCTGTGGGGAAGGGGCAGCGGGAGACTGGGATCGTAGGAGGCAGAAACAGGTCCCTGCTGCAGGAATGTGGCTGCTTGGGAATTCACGTGGCCCTGATGCTTAAACTACTCTAATATTCACTGCCTTTTGGGAGGGTCTCCACGCCCACCTGTCAGCGCTGGCTTCAGTGCCGAGAAGTGGGCATGAGGATCATTTAATGAATATTGGTTTAAACAGCAGACACATGATTTCCCCAGCCAGATTCAGCAGTGGCTGGGAAGACTGGGAGGATCGTGTGTCCAGTGAGGAAGGAGGCAGCAGGAGCAGGAGAGACAGTCGTGCCTGGCCCAGAGGGAGTACAGATCACTGCTGTCACAGAGCCAGCCAGGGCACACCATACAGCACAGAGTGGGCTGTGCTGATGCTGATTGCTCACGGCAGTGGAGGTGAATTGTACAGGTCCTGCAGTGATGTAATGAAGAGGGGAGGGTTCTGTGCTGTCATGTGATGCTCCAGCCCTCCCTTTTCATTACATCACAGCAGTTCTGATAGCTTCCTGGTTTCAATCGTGGCTACAGGACCTGCACTAATGTAAGCACGTCTTGTTCTAGCAGAATCCAATGTGCTATTAGAAATTCGGTTATGAGAGTGTGGAAAAAACTTGCAGCTGTTACTAACATGATGGAACTGTCAGACACTAGGTATCTTAATTAAGGGTTGAAATTTATGAGTGAAAACAATATACCGTATATACTCGTGTATAAGCCGACTCGTGTATAAGCCGACCCCCCAACATTTGCCCCAAAAATCTGGAAAAACCTATTGACTCGTGTATAAGCCGAGGGTGGACCCCAGCACAGGTATACAGCCCCCCCCCAGTGGTATACAGGCCTCCCCAGTGGTAGTATACATCAGCCCCAGTGGTAGTATACAGCAGCCCCAGTGGTAGTATATAGCAGCCCCAGTGGTAGTATATAGCAGCCCCAGTGGTAGTATAATAGCAGCCCCAGTGGTAGTATACAGCAGCCCCAGTGGCAGTATACAGCAGCCCCAGTGGTAGTATATAGCAGCCCCAGTGGTAGTATATAGCAGCCCCAGTGGTAGTATACAGCAGCCCCAGTGGTAGTATACAGCAGCCCCAGTGGTAGTATACAGCAGCCCCAGTGGTAGTATACAGCAGCCCCAGTGGTAGTATACAGCAGCCCCAGTGGTAGTATACAGCAGCCCCAGTGGTAGTATATAGCAGCCCCAGCGGTAGTATACAGCAGCCCCAGCGGTAGTATACAGCAGCCCCAGTGGTAGTATATAGCAGCCCCAGTGGAAGTATACAGCAGCCCCAGTGGTAGTATATAGCAGCCACAGCAGCCCCAGTGGTAGTATACAGCAGCCCCAGTGGTATACAGCAGGCCCCCAGGGGTACATATAGCAGCCCCCAGGGGATACCCAGCAGCCCCCTGGGGGTACACAGCAGCCCCATGGGGGTACACAGCAGCCCCCAGGGGGTACCCAGCAGCCCCCAGGGGGTCTCCAGGGCCCCCCCCGCTTCTCTTACCATCCCGGTCTTCTGATCAGCGCTGCTCCTCGGCGCTCCGTCCTCTCTGCTCCCGTCCTGCTACATCCGGGATCCCCGGCCGTCGTGCGATGACGTCATATGCCTGCGACGGCCGGAGATCTCGGATGCAGCAGGACGGACGGACTGAGCACTGCGGAGCACCGAGGAGCGGCGCTGATCAGAAGACCGGGATGGTAATATAACCAGCGGGGGGGGGCCCTTACAAGGGGGGGCGAGTGCCAGCATTTGGGGGCTATATGTACTGCTTCCCCCTGCCGCTGATTGACAGGGGGAAGCAGTGCATATTTAATGAGCGGCCCCACGTGACGGGGCCGCTCATACAGCAGCCCCCCCGCCTCCTGCAGCCTCCACAGCCCCGGACACAGCCCCCACCCGTATTGACTCGTGTATAAGCCGAGGGGGAGACTTTTCAGCCCAAATTTTGGGCTGAAAAACTCGGCTTATACACGAGTATATACGGTATTACAAAAGGAAGAGATTGCCAGTGATTCCAGAACCTGGAGAAGAAATACGCTTTAGATGATTGATGGAGGGAAATCATAGATAAAGCTTTTTATTTCCTCTGGAAGAGCATTGCTTTTTAATAGTTCCATTCAAATAAATGAACCATACAAAATCATAAGTACAAGGTGTGTGGCCATGCAAACCTCTCATTTCACCATATAAATACCAACATTGGAAGAGCGTTGTGCTTACAATTAGGTATCATGCAGTGAGCTAGGAGATAAGGAGAAGCTTCACGTTCATATGATGCCACAATATGGTGCCATATTGTCCCCTTAATATGATGACTGATGGAACATGTCCCAACTAATGTAAGCACACCTTGTTGTCTTAATTCTACATTAAAAGTGTATAATGTACATAGTACATGAACGCACACTACCACTCCTGTGGTGAAGTATAACTCCCGGCATGCCTTAGGATTGGCAGGACATGTTGGAAGTTATAGTTCTCCCATGGGATCTTAAAGCAGCACTCCAGTGTTTTTTTCACTGCTGGAGTGGTGTTTTAAATATAAGCCCCGTGCTCCCATTCTTATACTCACCCTCCAGTGTCTTCATATACCGGTAATACTTTACTGACACCACTCCAGTCCCGCAGCACCATCTTTTATCTGTAGCTTCTAATATAATAACATACTGTTATATATAATATCATAACATATAATAGTATGTTATTTATGTTATTAAATATTTTAATCACCTTTTTTGCTTTAAATATTTTTATTCCTATTTTCCACCTCTAAAACATGGGTGCGTTTTATGGTCCGGTGTGTCTTATAGTTCAAAAAATACGATATATCATTAAAAAAATCCACAAATCAAATTTCAAGTATACAGTGTGTTAAGATAGGATAGTTCCATCCAAGAACATGTAAAAGTCCTTTAAATCATTGCATAAAAATAGTAGTATAGGTCATAGGGAAAACAACACTGAATTGTTTGCACTGAATTGATTTCCCAGCATTGACGCGATGGACTGTCACGGTGTAGTGGAAATGCTGGTGAGGGAATGGTATTTACGGGCAGGGTGACCAGGGAAAACTAGTCTGTCCCTAGACTGGGAACCGTCAATAGCCCTGACCCGAAGATATCTTTGAGGGTGAGAAGGTTCGGGTCTCTACCCTAAGCCCTAACTCCTCCACCAGCCATGCGCTATTCCCCTTCACCTCCCTCCACTGAACCAGGGCACAGTAATTCCAAAGGGAAAAGTTCTGAGCACAAACAAACAGGTCTGCACAGCACGGCTTCCATGTATACAGTGAAACTATTAGCAGCACCACCTGGTGGAAGGAGAAGCTACTTAAGGGCTAGGGGGAGGAGACTCACACATTAACTTAACATCCACCATGACACGGCAATAGAACTGGCATTAACTCATGCAGTACTAGAGGAAATTTCACACAGTTTAAGTTAATGCAGCATCAAGAATAGACCATAGATAATCAGTGTTAGAAAGCGCGTGACAGTACCCCGTCTTTTAAGAGGAGCCTGAGGACTTGAAACCGGACACATCCAGAAAAGGTCCACATTTCCTGAATGACGAGATATGAATAATGTTACAGGTTTCCAACACTGGGGATAGTTTGAGTTGGTATAACACAGAGTTGCAAATGGCCGATATCCTAAATGGACCAATTACTGTGGAACTAGAACACCCAGCCACACGCCTCTACCTGACGTGCTTGGACAACACCCGCACATACTCATTCATTCTCAGGTATGGACATGCATTTTTATTTCCACGTCTGTGGTCACTCAGAGGGCACACATCCAGGACGGTAAACTGCAGCAGTGTCCCCCCGGGGGCCCAGGGCTTTCTCCCATGGAATGCACAGTAGGAACCACCGTCCTCCTCCGGCCCCTCCTCCTGGAACGACGCCTAGACCCACCATATATTTGAGGTGCAGTCCGGAATCCACCCCCTTTTCGAGGCTCACTCCCAATCACTTCTGGTAGTGGGGTAGGAGTTGGTGCAACCGGTACGATAGACAATTACTTACACAGAAAGCTAGGCAACCCTGCCTTCTGTGACCCTGCTCCACTGCACTCCGCCTGGTGAGTTTATATACTGATTGTAAGATGGACACTGTCATCATAATATGGACCACATTTACTATTAAATATTTTTTTCTCTTTTCCTTTTCCAATTTGGGGTGTGACTTATATTCCGGTGCATCTTATAATCTGCAAAATAAAGTATATTGCAGGGGTAGGTTAAAACGAATCACTGGCTTAAAGTAGACCAAATTATTAAAAAGTAACTTTTATTATTTTACTTATAAAAAAGGTATAGACATAGGGGGCTGTATGGAGGGTCTCTCTTTAGATGTAATATGATGGTTAAGTTTTGCACTATGCACCTCAAGGTACCTTTACACGCCACAACTGCAGCGAGGAATCTGAGCGGCGATGGGTCTCCCCGGCACCATCGCTGTGAAATTGCTTCGCAATTGCGGTGTGTATTTTTGGAATTCTGCGGCGACAAAAAAGGTTGCGCCTGGTTCCGATTTCACAGCACTGCTCCAAAATCAGAGGCAATCATGAAGGCTAAATTCCCGGCTTTTGGCGTGTGAACAGGCGCTAGGGATGGAATCTGCGTTGCCTATTGATTTCCCGTAGGCGTGCCACAGCATGCTGGAGTCCGCGCCCCGTCAGCGATGATTGATGGTGGCTACTGTGTTTCCATTGGCTGTCACTTCATAGGGCGCCATATTTGAAGAGCTGTCACTTCAGCACCACACGCATCTTCACCTACACAACCATTCACTACTTCAGTCCAATTATGCGCGCATTCAATAGCGCAAGCTATTTTGGGTGCGTGTATTGGAAGTTTCACTGTGTCCACTATGCTGCCACACATGACAGTTCAGATGTTGGCCTACACATCGCACATGGGTGCCATGGGCAATGCACTTCAATTGTTTGCAAATTTGGTGACACTGATGGCTATATTACGCTACTCCCCCTCCGCGGACGGCTACCTTGTTAGCGTCCTCAATGTAGTTTGACGGCGCCAGTGTGCATGGTAACGTCATTTTTGTTTTCGTTACTCCCTGCCTCCCAGGTGCCTGCCCCTCCCCTGCACATAGGAGAACAGTCATGGCCGCCGCACAGCGTGCTGCCACATGGGGTCTGGTGGAGCTAATGCTCCTCATAGACATATGTGACCGCCATGACTACTGGTGTGACCAGCGTCACCGGCACCCACGGCTGCGCAAGTGCAGCATCCTCAGAAGCATCCAGCGCGCCCTGCTCCACAAACTGGGGGTTGAAAGGACCTGCAAGCAGATCCAGAAAAAAAATTGCGGACCTGAAACACAAGTCCCCAGGGCGCATTGTGGATCTTCGTTCCAGGATTGCCAGGCTGCGTGGTGAGTATGTGGCAATGCCAAACACACACATGGCAAGCTAAATACTCCAAACACTACACAAACATCATGTGGTATTGTGCCATGCCACATAATGTGGCCCAAGCCACCATGTGGAGCTGTCACCAATGTGCATCTGCATGTTGGTTACACTGCAACATGAAGGTGTACAAAACAATCATTTTTAATCCAAATGGTCATGGCTATAGTGGTCCATGACCTGTGTGGTGGCAAAAATAGTTGTGTCCTGACTGCGAAGGTAATAACAATATATTAATACGATTGTTGAAGACCCACATGACACCTTACGGCACATATGTGTGACCTGTGACACATACTATTTTGCTACACATTGATCACAATACAGAACACCGACTACAATCTCACTGCTATGTCTTGGCCCCCATGATGCAAACACCTAATGCTTACTGGCTGCTCTTGTGTTCAAGTTTCAAAAACCTACCATGCTAAGGCAAATGTTATGTAACATTCAAAACATGTGGCCACTGGTGTTGGACTCATGTCCCAAACCAGAGTGGGCCCTCACCATAGGGTCGCCGCCAACCATAACCTGTTACCGTACCATTCACGTCCTCATGACATTCATACACACACACAAGGTGTATTCCCTATGTTGTGTTCCTTTTGTTCAATTTGTCTGTTATCATGTTTGATATTACAGATGACGAGGACTCCAAGTCTGAGGACGCTCCACAGTCCCCAACAGCACCCGGGACACCCCCACCACCTTCCCCAGAGGACCCTTACTTCTGAGCAGCGCATTTCCAATTACCGGCTTTCCCGGGCCCTCCATGTGTTTGAAAATGCGTATGGGATCATGGCCAATACATTCCGAGTTTTTCATACACGTCTGCATATGAAACTGGAATCTATTGATGTGCTGGCCTGCTGTGTGCTGCATAACTTCCTGTGTCGTAGGGATCGGTCATCATACACGCCGGCAAGTTATGTGGATTCAGTGGACCCCACAACAGGGGAGGTCCATCCCGGGGATTGGCATGCTACCGACCATGGTGTGGCGCCACTCCAGCCGCTGAGCCAGGGTCGGACTAAGCAGGATGCCAGGAACAGTAGAGACGCATAATACTCCTACTTTAATGGCCCTGTGTCAGTGGCCTGGCAGCACCAGCAGGTGTAGAGTGGCTGGTGTTGTCAGGCAGCAACATGATGAGGAGGGTGTAGTCACCAGGGTGGCTGCACCATGAGGATTTGGTTTGGGTTTCTGTGTGTGCACATTCTTTAGTTAGTTAGGTAATTATTTGGGTTTTTTTACTGTGATATGTTTTTGTTTTACAATATTTCTCATCATGTTGCATTTCTTTGTGTGATGTTAACACTTGAGTTTTATGTTATTTTGTGTGTGTTGTTGACTTTATTTTTTTGGTGCACAAAAATATATACTGAAACACATTGGATCCAAACAACAACCTGTGTGTGTCGTTACTTTGGGATACAGGGCAGTTGCACATAGCTTTATGCTGTGCACAGAGATATGTGATCTGTCAAAAGCTATTGATGGGTCTGTGAAACATTGTGTGGTAATATGCAGTACACAGGTTCAGCCCTCTGGGCCACAGTGTATGGCGCAACCGTGTGTACATATCCATTATGATGTGTTGGACCCACAGACGCACGTGTTCACACACATTGAGCAAACAATAGTGTTTGTGGAGGATGTAGGTACAGTCCATTAAACACACAAACATGTGTACACAAACATTGTTCAGTTGTGCCATGGCATGGACCAATAGTGGCACATATGTGCATAGTGTTATGTGTATGTTCCCACCATCAGCTACAGACACACACATAGCAAACCATTGTGTACTGTAAGCCACTGTCCTGCACAAAACCGCTCCTGTGTGACGCTGGAGCGCCTCGAAAGTGTCTTGCAGCAGCCACTTGACACAACACGAGCGTGTATCCCTTCAAAACTCCAGACAATGGCGTCACATATTAGCCAGCCTTCCAGTGCAGGCTGGCCAATCAGGATGCGTTGTCCAATGAGCGTGTTTGGGGCACTGTGTAAAACAATTTGGCATGCCTATGTTTTTGCAGCGCTGAACAGGGACGCCCACATTCCTTTGGGGATTGCGGCCTGTGAAGCGTCGACGGAACTCTACTGGATGTTTCCCGCTGTTGGAACTTCCGGGGCGACACATCGCCTTAGGTTGAGGGCGAAATTGCGGCGTGTAAAAGCGCCTTACGTCGTTCAGAGGCAACCATGAAAAGTGTGCACGCACACTCTAGATTGCCTCCTATCGCCGCCAAAAATTGCGGTGTGTAAAGGTACCCTTAGATTTCTAATTGGGTCATGGGACATGTAATATATGTGCATGAGTTTTGCATATATTTTTCCATTGGTCAGTGGTTATACTATGTACATGAGTAATTGACCATTTGTGACTTATTTTTCTGGTATCTCTATATAAGACAGGATAAGGGAGGTTTATATATTTAACACTGCATGATGAGTATATAAGTAACCTATCCCTGCCATATACATTTAGATATCACTACATCATTCATCTGGGTGTTGTTTTTTCTATGATGTATTTACCCCACTAATGCTTTATGTAATAATTTAAAGGACTTTTCTGTATTCTTGGATGAAACTATCCTTTCTTAACCAACCATACACTTGAAATGTGAGTTGTGGATTTTTTTAATGATATAATAAAGTTGTTTGATTTTAATATAAAGTGATTTCTTTACTCCCACTCTTTCTTTGGTTTCATAGGCATTCATAGGAGTATTTCCACCATTGATTTAGGGGGAAAGAGCTATATTATTTGATACATTGCTTCCGACCTGTCTCAAAAAAAACAAAAATGAAAAAAAAAAATAGTATCCATGAATACCTGGTTGTTAATAGAATTTCAACACCATTGCCTTCACACATTTTCGTCATCAGGAATAAGCAATTATTCTCTGCAGTAGTCTAGTGGCCAAAGCAGTGATCCTTGTTGCTCCCCCTTTTCCCTCTTTACCTTCTCTGGAGAAGTATTCACATGATCACATGAGGAAGGGATTTTTTCAAGTTCCAGTTGAAGAACACATAAGGCCCTTTTCACATCTAATGCTGGGTTGCACTTGCCTTCATTTGTGTTTCTATGCGTTTTTACCGCTAAAAACGCATGCTTTTTTGGCCCCATAGGGTTTAATGGAAATGCATGTCATTTTCAGCAAATGCAAACACACATGCAGAAAATGACATGCGGGGGGGTGCATCATGCCCCCCTGCCGCTTGAGCCCTAATTGAGGAGCGGTAAGGGGGGGCTGCTGTCAGCTCCCCTGCTGCAGGTGAGGAGGGGAAGGGGGGGTTTATTGTTGCTATCGGCGCCACAGGGCTATCTCTACAGCAGGGGGTGAGGCTGTGTCTTACCGCAACCGGCGGCGCCCGTCAAGCAGGAAGCTGCTGTGTGGAGATGGTGCCGCCCCCTTCTACACAGCCGCTCCCCCTGCCTACTTGCCACCTGAGTTTAACGGCTCACACTGTCCAATGGACGGTACAGCCCTGATAACATGCGTTTTTGCATGCTTTTCCATTAACGCTATGGGGCCTAAAACACATGCGTTTTTAGCGGTAAAAACGCAAATGAAGGCAAACGCAACACAGCATTAGATGTGCAACTGGCCTTACTGTCCGCTGATAAGGTGGTAACCTAAACTGGAAGTGTGCAAATGCTTAGCAACTTCACACGTAGCGTAAATACTGCATTTTTTTAAGCAGTTTTTTACCCAAAAGCACATCTGTGTCTGCTTTTCCCAGCAAAGTGAATGGACTTTCACTTTTGCTGTTCAGACACTGCTTTTTTAGGCAGCGTTTTTGGGAAAGAATGACCATATCAATTCTTTGCGCTTAATAGCGCGCGCTTCTCCCACAGGCGCCATTATAAGCGCTGGAGTTACGCATCGCCGTTCATACACTGCTGTATTCCAGCACCTATAAGTGCAGGTGCAGGAGGAATAGCAGGATGTGATGTCACACGAGGGGAGGGAGAGTCCTGTGTTTCTCCCCCCGTGTGACATGTTGGGGCTGTAGTTTCTCTTTCGCAGTGTATCTACATACACTGTGAAAGCAAAATAAAAGTGAACAAAAGGTATTAAAATAAAAAAAAATAAAATACCTCTCTGCTGGCTGTCCCATGACCCAAGGGGAAGACATCCTATCGCTGTGAGGACCTGAATCATCTGATTGGCCACTAGTGATCAGCTGATGTGTCACGTGACATAGCTGATCACTACCGGCCCATCAGATGATTCAGTTCCTTGCAGCGATCGGACGTCTTCCTCTTGGGTCCCGGGACAGCCAGCGGAGAGGTATTTTATTTTTAATACCTTTTTTTCACTTTTATTTAGCTTTCGCAGTTTATGTAGATACACTGCAAAAGCGAAACTACAGCCCGACATATCAAACGGGGGTAACACAGGATTCTTCCTTCCCCCGTGTGACATCACGTCTTCCTGTGTTTTTTGGGGAAAAATTCTGCCGTAAAAAAAGCGGTGTGTGAACGTACCGTGCTTTTTCACCTGTGCTATAAAGCGCGGCCGCAAAACGCGGAATATGCCGGCACAACAGAACGCAGCAAAAGCGTGACGTGTGAACGTTGCCTAAGACTGGTTTCACACTTGCATATTTTTCAACGCGTGTGGTTGAATGAAATTCATGCAACCACTTGGATAGTCATTTTCTGTGACCTAGTATGGGAAGGGGTTTGTTCTGGCTTCTGAACGTGCTCAGTCCAAGAAAATGGGTCAGTTTTCCATAGACTTCAATTATAAATCTTGATGTTTATTCACAGATCTATGTCTGTCTGTGATCTTGCAGATTTTTCATGGAAGCCAAAAAATGCAACATTTAGCGTTTTTGAGTTCATGAAAAATATGCACACAAATGGACCTGTGACAAAATGGAGACATATGGATGGCCAATCCATGCCCATAAGATAATATAGGAGCCAAAAATGGGTCAGTGTCAATCCTTTTCAAAATGGATGGACACATATTGCAAAAATGTGTGAAACCACCCTAAATAATTCAGCTGAGAGTTGTAAGAGAAGATAGAAGCTAAGATTCTACAGAACTGAAGGTAAGGACTTGTAGTTTCTTCTCCTGCCATCCACTTAACTATAATTTCTTTTTGCCCATGTGAAATCCCCATTCTCTTTACCTTGCTAACATTATTATTTTTTTTAACTAAATAACTAATCACCGTATTCATTTAATAGCTGTTAGTTGAAAGATGTGTTGGCTGATTAATCGTCCAGCAGCTATTTCACACAACTTTCCCATACGCTCAGGAGCACTCAGGTGGCTGAGTGCTCCTATTCTGCCTATGAGAGCTGCTGCCATAACATGTCTGGATTATCTTTTAGAGCTGGCATGTCAAACACATTTTGACCTAGGGCCAAATCATCATTATAGTTATCTTCAATGGGTTGCTTGTAATTATAAGGGTGCATGCAGAGATCCATGCAACACTATACGAGCATGGACTGCAATGCACGAACTGTGCAAAGGCTATACAAGAGCTTCCCCTAAGTAGTAGGGCTATATGGGAGCTGCTGTAGGGCTAAGATTGCTCTCTCTGGGGCTGTGGCACAAAGGGCACTGTTTTTGAGGTGTAAATCCCACCACAAGCTTCCTGCTCAGCACTGCACATACCCCATAGCCTACCACAGACATTTGCACAATAAAGACCCTCAAAATCTCACCACAGGCATCCTCCCAGCATTGTACACCCACCAAACCCCACAGGAATCCCCCTTAACCTCACACACTCCCAAAAATCCCACCACATGTGTCAGAACATCATTATAGATGCCAACAATCCCACTGCAGGCATTCTACATCCCAAATTCTATCGCAGATGTATCTGCAGCATTATACACCCAAGAATATCCCAAAATTGCATCACAATCATGCTTCAGGTATCTCTACACAGGCAACCCCCAACATTTTGCACCCCCTAAAATTTACAACAGACGTCCCCACACATTATACACCACACTGATCCCACCAAAGGTATCCCCCTGTATATAGCCCCTCAAATCACAGGTGTCCTCCCATAATTATACACTCCAACAAACCCCACCATAGGAATACTCACAGCAGTATAGATGCTGCAAATCTCACAACCCTTTGCCCTCTTTCTTCTCAGTGAGGGTTTAACAAGAAGAGCTCACATCACATCTCCTGAGTCCCAGATGTCAAACAGCGTACTGAACTCTGGACCGGAAATGATGTCACACCTACAAGGAGCCCATACGTTCTAGCATCTACCATTAGAGAAAGGGATTGGCAGTCCTAAATCAGGCATACTGGATCCTTATTTTCGCTAACATCATCTGTCAGGGGACTCCATACACATTAGTGCAAAATACTCACACACTAACTTAAATATGCAAATAAAGTGTTATTGATAAGTTAGCATGTGGAAAGAGATAGCATGAGTAATGCTTCCATATGTTCAGGATCTTGATCATAGCGTATCTTCTATGGTAAATAGCAAATAAAATTGCTGACCTATACAATAGACTCCCATAGATATTGGCAGGTTTACACAAGGTTAGTGTAACATACATAGGAACTGAAATTTATTAAGGATGTTTCTACAATATTTATTACAATATTTTGTACTGACTTCGATGAAGTTGGGGATTAAAAATTAGCATTTATAAAATGTATTGTTAGTTTTTTAGTTAGGAAATATACTGATCATAGGGCTATGTTCATAACCTGTATAAGGGCAGCACATTATGTGGGCAGGTCCACTATCCTATATAAAATACTGTGCTACGCACAATATTGTGCCATTGGCAGCCTGCCAGAATATACTAGACACATAGCTTGAGTCTAGTGTATTTATGAAGAGTTTGCGCCTCACAACCTTTTCCTGTCAACGTTAGTGATTGATCAATTGATGCCAATCATTACTGAAAGAGCAGGCATAGGTGAGAAAAGGCGGGGCCCTTTCTCCAGTGTATCATCTCATGGCTGCTATTAGGCAAACAGCACACTATTTTCGTGTCATATTGGTTAATGTAAGCAGACTTGTGGAGTTGGAGTCGATGTCCATTTTGTTGGAGTCCGATTCAGGGAAATTGAGGTGTCGGACATGGAGGTTTGGGTTACTGACTGCACACCATTGCTGTGGAGTCTGAGTCTGTGTCCATTTTGATGAAGTCAGAGTTGCGTTCGGGGAAACTGAGGAGTCGGACTTGGAGGTTTGGGTTACTGACTGCACACCATTGCTGTGGAGTCTGAGTCTGTGTCCATTTTGATGAAGTCAGAGTTGCGTTCGGGGAAACTGAGGAGTCAGAGTTGAAGGTTTGGCTAACCAACTCCACAGCCCTGGATGTAAGTGCGGACCGGTCCCCATACTGCACCATTCTCACATAGTACAGCGTAGTCTTAAGACTTAAAATCAGATATGTAATCACAAATTATACTACAATTCATTAGTGTAACTAAGGGCTGCTTTACACACACCAACTTCTGTGACCAACTTCTGAAAAGATCTCTGGTTGCAGTGAAATCATGGACACATTGTTACACAGTCACAAAATGGAACAATGTGTCCATGATTTCACTGCAACCAGAGATCTGTTCAGAAGTTGGACACAGATATCTGTGTGTGTAAAGCGGCCCTAAAAGTCCATGACAAGATATATTATTTCTCTTTTTAGAAATCTGTCAGGCATTAGTGAGAGTGAAGCTATTTATCAAGCTGTTTTGCCTGCTAAACGCTTTCATTTTAGAAAAACCTGCAGCCTTTTTTCCAGGTCACCTTTAGAACAAATGTCTGACTGTTAAGTCTTCACTTAAAAACTCATTAACAAGCTATCTCATCAAAGACACATGGTGACCTGGAAAATAGCAAATAGTAATATGTGACATTGAGTCATTCTTAAGGCCCTGTCACACAAAATAAGATCGCTAACGAGATCGCTGTTGCGTCACAAATTTTGTGACGCAACAGCAATCCCATTAGTGATGTCGTTATGTGTGACACGCACCAACGATCTGGCCCCTGCTGTGAGATCATTGATCGTTACACACTGCTCTGGATCATTTCTATGTCGTTGCGCTCCCGCTGGGAGCCCTATATCGTTGTGTTTGACAGAGATAATGAGCAACGATCTCAATGCTATGCTATGGAGTGACAATTCCCAACGACCTTGGTACAATTCTGGATCGCTAGTGCGTCGTTTTTCACATTGCTGGTGAGATGCCTATTTGACATCTTACCAGCGATGTGAAAAAAGACGCACCAGAGATCTCTGCACATCGTTATCGGGATCGCTGATGCGTTATGTGTGACAGGGCCTTAGGACTGTATGCACCCTTCTATTTTTTCAGTTATACATGGAAATGTTTTTATGGAATCGCTTAATTTGGGAATAAATTTCACTTGAGCTGGAAGCCGGATCGTCATCTTTCTATGTAGAAGTCTAGCACTTCCAATGTGCTGATTCCTGCATGGTGGACCTATGTGGGTGAGCTGGATTTATCCCTTTTTTACAATAGACTTCAATGCATAGTTTGGATCAATAACCAAAAATGCCTCCATGATTTTTTTGTCCACAAACAAAACAGACATGTGAACAGCCCATGGACAAGTGAACAGCCCTATAAACCATAAAAGGTACTGTATATGTTTTAGAATGCCTTAGAATATGGAAGACATACAGATGTCTGAATGAGGCCTTAGGCGGCCGTTACACGCACAGATATCTTTAGCGATATTGTAAGCGATCACGTGCACGCGCAATCGCTTACAATATCGCTCACATCACTGGTGAGCTGTCACACAGACAGACTCACCAGCGATGTGGAGCCGCGATCTCGCTGGTAACTATGGTACACATCGGGTAACTAGGCGCCGCGCGTCGCTTAGTTACCCGACGTGTACCATAGTTACCATCTCCCAGCATAGGCTCTGCTGCTGGGAGATCGTTCATCGTGGTGTTATACACCACGATGAAGGAGATCGTGAAATCGATCATCGCTAGATCTGAGAACCGGAGCTCAGATCAGCGATGTCACGATCAAGCGATTTCACATCGTGAATCGCTTGATTACATGCATCGATTTTAAGCCCGATATCGCTTAAGCGATCAAAAAGGAGATCGCTTTAAACGATATCGGGCAAGATATCTGTGCGTGTGACGGCCGCCTAAGTCACACTTTTGTTAAACTGACAAAAAAAATCAATAAAAAAACAGTTCTTATAAATTAACTTTTGGATTAGTACCTGCCATTGCATCTTCCCTCTTGTGTAAGACAGCAAAAGCATGGATAAATAATGTATAGATAGATATTCTCATTTATAAATATTTTATTCTCAGCTTTTTCTTCACTGTGGTTGAACTGCTTTTATTGCAACCATCTTATCTTTATTCCTCCTAGATGTATTCTAATGGAGTCAACCTTAAAAGCAGGCTTTAGAAAGAACAACAAATTGTGGGTAAAGGTATGTTATACTTTGTGCCCACAACAATATGAGCTTTAATGAATCCCCATGCTTTAACAAAACACAACAGAACACAGGACTATTGTCTACAGTCTTTTAAAAATGATTCTAAAAGATTTATGGCAACTTTTTCCATTTCCCTGCTGTGCTGTAAACCCTACAAAACAGTTGCACAGAAAAAAGAAATCCCATAAACAGATACAGAGTACACATGTACAGCTATTTGTGTGCTAATCGAATAATAAGAATAGGGTCTCAAATCCATATATCCTCCAGTTTATAAAATAGCCAACTACTTCTTTGGATTTCTTCTTGGAAATGTCCCCCTCCTTATTGCCCTAGGCTCATTCTCATTGACCAATACCAGAATGTTAATTAAAAGTCTCCAAGCATTCATGACATCAGAGGTTTTTTTTAATGTAAATTTAATAGTAAATGCAGGTCAATGATACAACCAAAGCCTGTGGGCAAGATGAAAACCCATCAAATCCCTCTA
Organism: Allobates femoralis; assembly: GCA_033576535.1. Classification (NCBI taxonomy): domain Eukaryota; kingdom Metazoa; phylum Chordata; class Amphibia; order Anura; family Aromobatidae; genus Allobates; species Allobates femoralis. Next base: position 214,394,960 of record JARQOC010000002.1, on the reverse strand, counting down.
CCCCAAGAAGGTGATCAAGGTGATTACTATCTACCCGGCTAGCATCTTGACTAATGATGCACTGGCACCAACCACTGCCCTTACTATGATGTTTCATCTGTAGAGCATTATGTAACATTCTAAAAGATGGTATGAAGTTGTAGGGAACAGGTAGTTGTGACATGGAAGGTGATAAATAGAGATAAGCAAACCTTCCAAGGTTCAATTCCCCAAACTTTCCAGTCTTAATCTCACTTGTTTGGTTTCAAGTGCTTGTTAGGCTCAAAAGCACATTTTTTGTGTCCAAAATTATTTAAAAAAAAAAAAACAAACAAACAAACAAAAAAAAAAACACCCTTTCGCCCCCGGAAGGCTTTTTATTTATGGCTGGCTGCATGTGGGCTGAGAGCTGAACTGCTAATCAGTGACTTCCACTGAGGTTTGGATTAAGTTTATGGTCGTGAACAGTGCGCCAAAAAGTATGGCAGCCATGTCCTAACCTGAACTTCAAAAGGTTCGCTCATCTCTAGTGATAAACCACTGTTGTGAGTATATTAAAAGGGCACTCCAGTGAGAGGAAACATTTTAGTACAGTTCCTGCCCTGCTACATTATGAAGCCGAGCTGTACACTTACAGGTGTAGGATCAATAAAATCTCTTATAAATCGCTTCATGCAGGAGCAGAGAGCAGCAGATGTGTTGGAGGCTGGGAGCTGCAGGATCATCCTAAAAAGTTTTGCCTCCCCGGAGTTCCCCTATAAGGATTCATTCCTTTAAACCAAACAAAAAGAGTGGCTCTCAGGTTGCACAATGCCCCCGACTGTCCCGAAGTTCAGCATCTTATGGCTTGTGTTTTAGCACCCTGAGCCAATGTTTTTGGAATAGCTACCATTCTGGAATAGATACAATATTTTGATCGTGTCGCTTTCCTTTCATAATTTTTGCTCTGTTGTGTTGGCAAAAAAAATCTGCAGCTTTGTCATTTTGATTTTTTTTCTGTCTACACCATTTAATGAGTGGATTAATTTATTTTATATTTTTTTTGCACATAGAGTTGCATGGCTCCCCCCTTAATGAGGTGTGCATTTAGTCTATATACCTTTACATGGGCAGAGATTTAGACAGTTGGTTTATTTTATATTTTGATAGTTCGGATGTAGCCATACCCCATATGTGTATTTTTAAAATGTCTTAATTTTAAATGAGGGAAGGTGGGTGGTGGGTGACTTTAACTGTTATATATTTTTTCATATTTTAAATTATTTATTTATTTGTAATTGTATTTGTAAGGGCCCTTTCACATTGGTGTTTTCGCCAAAATGCAGTAGATGCAGCAGATTTACCGCATCTGCCGCCTAACGGGCGCACATGTGGCAAGCCCGATGCATTGTCTATAGGGCTTGCAGTAAGTGCGGTTCTGGCGTTGAGGCCGCGAAAAAAATGCTGCTGACAGCGGGGATTTTTCGGCCGCACCTGCCGCAACCTCACTTGCCGCACCTGCTGTACATTACTGCAAAACCCCATACACAGCGCAAGTGTGGCTGTTAGGCGGGACCCTCAGCAGATGTGTTTTTTTGTCTGGATCCAAAAAACGCCAGTCTGAAAGGGGTCTTAGCCCCCTTGGGTGTCTTGAACCTGATATAATTTGATCACTTGTGCTATGTACAGTAAAGCAATACTACAGCATTGCTGTACAAAGCCAAAAATTCAGAGTCCCCTATTAAAAGACAGCCTCAAAATGGAGCATGATTGTCTTCAACAGATACCTGGCTATCACAGCAACCAATCGTGCATTGCAATTGTGCTGTTAGCATGTCGATGGATGGTGAGAGCACACATCTCAGCGTGCTGTGAATTGATCGATTGACAGTGTCAGTTAACAGGTTATTAACTGCAGGTGGAGCTTTGCTCCAAACATGGCTGTAAGTGGAAAATCATGCTGAAGATCACATAGTCAAGGAGCTGACATACGAAGTAAACGTACATCATATCTCGGTAACAGTTTACAGGAGTTTTCCGAAAAGATGAACTCTAATTATTAATTTTAAAAAGTAACCAATTTTGTAATGTACATAAATTGATCCTTCTCTACTGCATCTGTCATTCAACCCACTTTCTTTTTCTACCATGAAATAACACATCATCAGGGGATGGCACTGCAGTCACTCCCCATAGCTGCTGTCACTGCAGTGGAATAGGAAATCATCAGAGATGTCCGCTTAGGGGGCTGGGTTAGTCTCTGTTCTACTGCATTCTTCACCCTTTAATGTGCACGGTCAGTGTGTTTCCTCTCCACCCCCAATGCAATATGACAATTGAGCACATTGCCAATACCTTGGAATTCACAACCAGTGAATGATTCATTGAAGGGAGACTAGGCCAGCCCCTAAAATGAACCTCAGTCATGAAGTCCCATTTAAGGGCCATGATAGCAGCTGTGAATAGAGACTGATTCACCAGCTCATGGATAATGATCCATTTCAGGTCAGAAAAAAAAAAGAGGTGAGTGATAGCAGCCCTGGCTCCCTGATGACATTCTGTTTGGATATCACAAGTGCATGCTGAGATTGTCAAACACAACTTTAATGGAAGTGAAAAAAACAAAGTTAAAGTGCAGGTTTTAGTTGATGTACACTACAAAAGTAGTTGGAATTTAAAACGAACAGGTTATAAACTGAGCATTAGGGTCACAGGTTCGGACAACCCCTTAGGCCGGTTTCACATCACGATTTGTGGCTGTCTGTGGGGATCCGGGTCTCAGCAGGACAGCCACAGATCTACACAGATCCCTGCACTCGGATGGCAAATAGCCATCCAATCCGAGTCTATGCAGGATCCGTGTGGATCCTGTTCTCTCTGCCTGTCCCTGCATCTTCTCTATTTGTCCCTGTCTCTCCCTGTCTGTCCCTCCTCTATCACTGCTCTCCCTCTCCTCTATCCTCCCCTCGTCCTCTCCCCTCCGGTATGTGAAAAAAAAAAAAAATCCTCCAGAGGATAATTTACCTTCCAGCGGCTCCATGCAGGGTTAATTATGGGGCAGACAGGGTTAATTATGTACTGAGCACTGCCTCTGGGCATGCTCAGTACATAAGCAAGGAGCTGACATCGGATCCGAGTTCAACTCGGATCTGATGTCAATAGGCTCGCAATGTCATCAGGCCTCGGATCAGCTTGAATCTGAGGCTGTCCGATTTCATTCTCGGACACAATAACGCAGCAGGCTGTGCTTTTGTGTCCGTGCTTAAATCGGACAGGATCGGATGGTGCCAAAATCACATGGCAAAAGGCAGACATGCTATCCCAGTCCCATAGGGATACATGGGATCCGATTTCAGATCCAAGTGTATCCGTTTTGAAAATGGATATACTCGGATGACCGAAAATTGTGATGTGAAACCGGCCTTAGAATATTGCATCTTTAAAGCTTGTGCCATGTGCAAGTTGCAGTATTTCAATTGAGTATCATCATATAGAAGCACTTCCTTTATTTTATATTATTAGGAGGTTTTATGGTGAATTTCTAGTTATAAAGAGTTGTCAACTATGATTTAAAGTTTTAATGTGCCTGTCCGAACTATAATCAGACTTTATTAAGCCTGATGAAGAGGCCATAGTGTCTCGAAAGCTTGCTTTGCTTACTCTTTCAGTTAGCCATTAAAAAATATCTACCACTGACTCTCAGATTCTAATATTTTTGTATCTACTGGCTAATATGGTATAAAACATTTTTTACCTTCATCAGAACTATAGGAATTATTTTAAAAAATATGCAGTTCAGGTCAATTTCTGCTTCTGAATGAGATCTTAAAATCTCATTCACTTTGCTGTTACATATTTTTCATTCTCAAGTTAGTGGGAATGGTGTCTCGGCAGAGTGATCGTGATCTCCTGGGAGCCCAAACCTGGCTGCATGTCGGAGGAGCACAGCACCCGGCTGGGTGACCTTGCCCAATCAGCAAGTAAACAGGTAAAAGAACTTCACAAACTGTGTGGTCTTTTCACGCCCATGCGGACAGAGCCCCATCCCTGCAATTGACTGTCCACATGATCCCTGGTCCCCCGCTCCACCAGTGGGGAGTGATACCATCACGGCTGCACTACCATCTGCCCTAGGGTCTCAAATTTGCAGTGTCGGCCATCCCTTGCCAAACACCACAGGTGGAGTTACAAACTTTCCCCTGTAAATATCCCCTTTACTGCATGCCTAGGGTCATGGAGCTGGGTCACCGCCACCGTGATCTTCCAAAGAACTTAAAGGCCTGATTCAGAGTACCCCACGGCCCGGAATGGGCGTCGCATAATCAGTAGCCAATCTGCAACATATCAACAAGCTCTATCTCTACCTGTTGTGTGCCAATTGCTTAAACAGTGCAACTTCAATTAAAATGCCCTTTGGAAGCCCGTAAATATGTGATCCTGTCTTCAGCTGAGAAGAGTAACAATTGTATCCAGCTTAGGCAATGGTCCTATGGTGTAAAATGAAAATTTTATAGCAACATATTAGTCAGATTTGTGGGTACCTATGATTATGTAATTTTATTAGTAAGAGCAGTTCTGGTAAGTTATGGTCCCAACAGTGGAATTAAAGAGATTTCCCTTCTAGACTCTATTTGTCTTGCTCATATATGATGTAAAAACAACAATTCAACTGGTTCTCCCCCCTCCACCTTGTATACCATAGTGGCGTTACTAGCCACTTTGCCCAGTGATTGGCTGTAAACCTGTTTATGTGGCATCACCAAGGGTATACAATCACTGGAGAAGCAGCGGAGGAGATGCAACACTGGATCGGGGAAAGCTGAGTACCATAGAATTTATTATTTTTAATATGCCATGATATGTTACTTCAAAAAAGTAACTAAAAGACCCTTATGATTACACCAGCAATAATATCTCATTTTCAATTAAGTTTTCGTCAACAAAACTCTCATTGTTGCAACAATAAAATGTATTTAACAAAATAATGTATGACTAAAAATACATTACTGATTAGTAGCCGGTTTTGGGGATAAATTAGATTATCGAGATAGAAATTTTATGATATTAAAGTGGATAAATCAGTGATACCTCCCAGTGACAGAGACCCAGACAAATGTCTAATGCGTACATAATCCTGTAGATCTTTCTTATGTTATGTAATAGCTGCAGTAGGAAACACATATGCATTTAATGCGAGGTAGGACTGCCATCTAGTGGCTGGATTCATAATTTCATCAATAAGACCACTTGAACTCGGCATTATTCGGGTTTTTATGTGTTCCCACCCAGATATTCACCACAACTTCAACATGAGTCTCTAAAACAAGAAGAGTTGTTCACATTTCCATTATCAATTTTCTACATGAACTATCACTCAACAATTTTTGCTTACAAATACCAACCAAATACTGCTTTTTGAAGTAGCCTGAGGTGCACTATAGATAGGCACATAGTATTAGAAACATGACTACAGAGAACTGGCATTACCTAGATAACAAATACTGATAAAAAGTGACCACTAGTGGCCAAAAGATGGTCGGGCTAGGAGTGTCTTCAGGGCTTGGGAAATACACAGAAAAGCATAAACGTTCCCCTACTGCAAGGTCCACTAAAAATACAGTAACTTATTTCTCCTCCTAGACCCCATACTATAATCAAGAGTCCTTCACTACAATACCTGGGCCATCCTGAGACCTGGAAAACAACCCCAAAAAGACCAGGTTTAATGCCCGGGCCCCACCAACTGTGGAACAAGTCATGTACACATTGTAAGAATTGGGTCAATGTATCTTTCACTTGTCTCCTGACATAACATTTGTATCTGATAACGTAAATAATTATAAAATGAGCCAACTCTGTGGCCTACTCTAACAAATTGCTGCAACGTCATGCATGAAGATGATTTTTGCTACAGATGGCACAGTTCGTTTTTGTACCATGGAAGAAAGGAGTGTCAGAAGCTCTATATTACTTTGTCAATATCATGTTTACACCTTCAAGTACCCTAAAGCAGTCTACCAGTTCCTCTCACCATGATTTCGAAAACCAAAGCATGAGCAGCCATCTCCTTGCTGGATTGCAGCCTTGTTGAGACATAGTGGCCATCCACCAACCATCCACTATTCCACCTAACTAGACCATCCAGTGTTGCACTGCAATCAGAAAAGACTGTTTAAAATTAGTTTTTTTGTATATGTCTGAGCCCACTGCAACCATTTCTGCTTGTCTGCACTGTTTAGAGTAAACAGTAGGTTTAAGCACAACTGAAAGCTTATGGAGAACTAGATGTCGGCCCGATTCTAAAGAATCGGGTAGTCTAGAATCCATATATATTTATTTACTAGTAGGGGGTGCGGTGAAATTGAATTGTGGGGTATACAGGTGGCTCAGTGGGTAGCAGAGTATGCGGTGGCTCAGTGGTTAGCATGAGTGCGGTGCTCAGTGGTTAGCAGTGAGTGCGGTTTGGGTCAGTGGTTAGCAGTGAGTGCGGTGGCTCAGTGGTTAGCAGTGAGTGCGGTGGTCAGTGGTTAGCAGAGAGTGCGGTGGCTCAGTGATTAGCAGTGAGTGCGGTTGGCTCAGTGGTTAGCAGTGGTTCGGTGGCTCAGTGGTTAGCAGTGAGTGTCGGGGCTCAGTGGTTAGCAGTGAGTGCAGTGGCTCAGTGGTTAGCAGTGAGTGCGGTGGCTCATGGTTAGCAGTGAGTGCGGTGGCTCAGTGGTTAGCAGTGAGTGCTGTGGCTCAGTGGTTAGCAGTCAGTGCGGTGGCTCAGTGGTTAGCAGTGAGTGCGGTGGCTCATGGTTTTGCAGTGAGTGCAGTGGCTCAGTGGTTAGCAGTGAGTGCGGTGGCTCAGTGGTTAGCAGTGAGTTCGGTGGCTCAGTGGTTAGCAGTGAGTGCCCGGTGAATTTGGGCAGCACAGCGGGCGTGGGCAGAGGGGGTCAGCGCAGAGCCGTGGGCAGAGTGGTTAGCACACACATACATACATACATACACAAACACACACACAACAAAACCACACACCCCTGCTATAGTTTAGTACCGACCCTGCGTCTTCCCCGCCGCTTGGATCCTGAGTCCACAGTTGCCCGCCCGCAGATGACTGGATCCAATATGGCGTCCGGGAAGTTTGCGAGACTTCTTGGACGCTATATTGGATCCAGAAGTTCGGGGGTGGCGACATGTCGACTGAGGATCCAGGCGGCTGATGCAGGGCCGGTGGTAAGTATAGGGAAGTGGTGTGTGTGTGTATGTGTGCGGACAAAAGTGAGGGAAGGGGCGGACAAAGTGACGGAAGTGACTACATACACACATATATACACATACTGTACATTGCATAGGAGGGTTGAGGAGAGCGGAGGGTGGAGGGTGAGGAGAGCGGGAGGCTGGAGGTGAGGAGAGCGGAGGCTGGAGGGGTGAGGAAAGAGAGAGAGCGGAGATTGGAGGGGTGAGGAGGGCAGAGGACGGGAGGCTGGAGGGGTGAGGAGGGCAGAGGACAGGGGAGGCTGGAGGGCAAGAGAACAGGGGAGCTGGAGGGCGAGGACAGGGGAGGTGGAGGGCAGAGGACAGGGGAGGCTGGAGGGCAGAGGAGAGGGGAGGCTTGGAGGGCAGAGGAGAGGGGAGGCTGGAGGGCAGAGGACAGGGGAAGCTGGAGGCAGAGGTGGAGGGGAGAGCGGAGGCTGGAGGGCAGAGCGGAGGCTGGAGGGAGCAGCAGAGGTGGAGGGGGAGCAGAGGCTGGAGGGCAGAGCGGAGGCTGGAGGGCAGAGGCTGGAGGGGAGAGCGTAGGCTGGAGGGCAGAGGCCTGGAGGGCAAGGCTGGAGGGGAGAGCGGAGGCTGGAGGGGAGAGGCTGGAGGGGAGAGCGGAGGCTGAGGGAGGGCAGAGGTGGAGGGGGGGAGCGGGAGGCTAGGGGAGAGCGGAGGCTGGGGGGAGGCTAGAGGGGAGAGGCTGGAGGGCAGAGGCTAGAGGGCAGAGGCTGGAGGGGAGAGCGGAGGCTGGAGGGGAGAGCGGAGGCTGAGGGGAGAGGCTGGGGGGAGAGCGGAGGCTGGAGGGCAGAGGTGGAGGGAGAGAGGAGGCTGGAGGGCAGAGGCTGGAGGGGAGAGCGAGGCTGGAGGGAGAGCGGAGGCTGGAGGAGAGAGCGGAGGCTGGAGGGGAGAGGACTGGAGGGGAGAGCGGAGGCTGGAGGGGAGAGTGGAGGGCGTGAGGGGAGCCCGGAGGCTGGAGGGCAGAGGCTGGAGGGGAGAGCGGAGGCTGGAGGGGAGAGGCTGGAGGGCGGAGGCTGGAGGGCAGGGCTGGAGGGCAGAGGCTGGAGGGGAGAGCGGGGCTGGAGGGGAGAGCGGGAGGCTGGAGGGGAGAGGCTGGAGGAGAGAGAAGAGGCTGGAGGGGAGAGCAGAGGCTGGAGGGGAGAGCGGAGGCTGGAGGGCAGAGCGGAGGCTGGAGGGCAGAGGCTGGAGGGGAGAGCGGAGGCTGGAGGGGCAGAGGTGGAGGGCAGAGGCTGGAGGGGAAGCGGAGGCTGGGGGGGCAGAGCGGGAGGCTGGAGGGCAGAGGCGGGGGCAGGGGCTGGAGGGGAGAGGCTGGAGGGCAGAGACTGGAGGCAGTGGCGTAGCTGGCGTGTTCCGGGCCCTGGGGCACCCAGGACCCCCATGTGAGGACCAAGGGGGGGGGGTGCTGGCGACAGATGTGAGCCTGGGTGGGGGGTGCACTCACGCGTATGCTTCTGCTGTGGAGGAGAGGAGGGCGAGAGAGGCTGCCGGACAGTAAGTTCCGCCCTCCCCTCCTCTCCAGGCGAGCTGTCAGCACGGGTTTCCCCAGGGGGGGGGGCAATGGGCCCCTCATGCCGGGGGGCACGGGGCGCTGGCCCCCCTGTCTCCCCGCTAGCTACGGTACTGGCTGGAGGGCAAAAGGCTGGAGGGGAGAGGCTGGAGGGCAGACAGAACTTCCGAGAGCGGAACGTTCCTCCGCCGCTCGCTGTAGCCGGGGGACCTCACACTGGTGACGTCAGCAGCATGGGTCGGAGGCCATCACGGAAGTACCCTTCAGGTTTTCAGAAGTGCCTTCGGTTTTATATATTAGATGCTGCACTGAAAAGTTCACGGGATCCAGAGGTACCAGCAGCTTTATATACCTGTTAGCTTAATGGTATTTTAGCAGATGCTCTCTTAAAACCCAGCTCTGAGTCGGTAAGCCAACCTCCCCGACTCTTCAATTTCCTGACTCCGTCTCACAAATCCAATGTGCTATACTTGGCTCATGTTCAATCCCATAGCGACAGCCTTATGTCTACAGCGGTCGGAAAAAAAAGATACTTATGCCTGGCTGACGTCTGCAGACGTTACGCCCGGAATAGGCCTGTAGCACCCCCTAGTGACCCAAAATCCTGGGATTTCAGTTACCAGGGATAGCTGAGACCCCCCAGACTATGGATTGGGTTTTTTTTTAACGATACCGGTAATGTGATGAACGGTCATGACATTACAAAAAATGTCACCGCGCGCAAAAAAAGCTTTCACTTTCATCCGACATGAAAACACATGTCGGAATGAAGGTGAAACATTAACCCTTAAGGCCCCAAAACCCCCGATCCGGTGTCTCTTCCCCCACATGTCAGGCCGCATGAAAATGACCTCCTACGGTGCCTCCCAGTCCCCTCCTGTGTCTCACGTCTCTGGACAATCATCCGCCCCCTCCCCCAGTCCACGGTGCCCGCGCATGCCTCTGAAACTCCATCTGATGTGACCAAAACTCACATCGGATGGAGTTTGTAGCCTCCGTCCCCCAGTAAGGCCCCTCCTCCTCCCCTCTCTCCCTTACCAATAATTGTGACTCCAGTCCTGGGGTCCCGCGATCCTGGGGGCCTCTCCTCCCATCTGCCGCGCGCCTGCCCCTTTGCAGTGTGCGTGCACGGCTCTTCTGTGCGAGCACCCGCCGGCTGGCGACAAAGAAATGACAGTTCATGAACTCAGTGAGTTCTGACCTATCATGATCCTGGGGTTCAACCACAGGGGTTAACTTTGATCTTTATGGTGATCTGCTTTGGAGATCATTATGAAGATCAAACTTAACCTTGTGTGACCCCATGATCCTGATGGTCCATGAACTCAGTGGGCTCATGACCCATAAGGATCCTGGGGTCACACAGGGGTTAAATGTGATCTTCATGGTGATCTGATTTGGAGATCATCATGAAGATCAAAGTTAAACCCTTTGTGGTGACCCAGGATCGTGAACTGTCATGACCTCACTAAGTCATAACCTGTCATCTCCTGGCAGTGTACTTGCTCTTATAGCATATGGGGGATATAGAAATCGTCCGGGACCGCCTCTGGATTACGTTGAACGTCACAGAATAATAAAGATGGGGTCTAAGTACGTGTTTGTGTTTTTTTTCTAATAAAAATATTTTTCTCTGTGTTGTGTTTCTTTACAATTTATAGAGATTCCTAATGGCTGGTCTAATATTGGCCAGATATTTGAATCTCGGGCTTAGTGCCAGCTGCAAAAAAGCTGGAATAAAGCCCTTATTACCCAGTCTGCCACCGTACACCGGTAGTTGGAAGAGTCAGATACAACGCCAGAAAATGGCGCTTTTATAATGCGCCATTTCTGGGGCGGTTTGCGTTGCTGCAATTTGCAGCGTGGTGGACCCAAGAACACTTGGCCTCTCCATGCTGTGGATTCCAGCCCCTAGCTGCCTAGTTGTCCTGGCTGGAAACTAAAAATACCAGTGAAGTCTAGTTGTTTTTTTTAAAAAAATTATTTAGAGAAACAATTTGAAAAAAAAGGGCTCCGCTGTACTTGGTTACCAGCCAGGTACAACTAAGCAGCTGGGGGTGGTTGCAGCCCGTAGCTGCCTAGTTGTACCCTGGTGAGACTAAAAACATGGCAAGCCCACGTCTTTTTTTTTTATTATTTCAAGAATTAAAAGAAAAAAAAAAGGGCTCCGCTGTATTTTAATTACCATCCAGGTAAAACTAGCAATGTGGGGGTGGGTGGCAACCTGTACCTGCCTGTTGTACCTGTAATGATGACAAAAAATACAGCAGAGCCCTTTATCATCAGTGCAAAATTCACATGGGGAGCTCCATGTTTAGGCACATGGGAATCTCTAAAATGCGACATGGTGTTCAATAACAATTTCAGCTAATTTTCTTCGCTTTGGAGCGTCAAATGGTGCTCCTTTCCCTTCTGAGCCCTGCTGTTGCCCAAACAGTGGTTTTCTACAACATCTGAGGTATCGGTTTTACTCAGGAGAAATTGCCCAACAAATTTTAGGATCCATTTTATCTGTTGCACATGTGGAAAACGAAAACATTTGAGGCTAAAATAACAAGAAAAAAAAGTTACTTTTTCATTTTTACGGATCAATTTGTGAAGCACCTGGGGGTTCAAAGTGCCACTATGCATCTAGATAAGTTTATTGGGGGATCTGGTTTCCAAAATAGGGTCACTTGTGGGGTAGCTCTAATGCTTAAGCACACAGGGGCTCTCCATATGGTGTCCGCTAACAAATTGGAGCTACTTTTCCAAATCCATTTTATCCTGTTGCCATGTGAAAATGAAAAAATTGAGGCTAAAAGAAATTTTTTGTTGAAAAAATTAAAATGTCCATTTTTGTCTTCCACGTTGCTTTAGCTCCTGTGAAGCACCTGAAGGGTTAATAATCTTCTTGAATTTAGTTTTGAGTAGCTTGGAGGGGTGCAGTTTTTGGAATGGTGTCACTTTTGTGTGGTTTCTGTCACATCGGCCCCTCAAAGGGACTTCAAATATGATGTGGTCACTAAAAAAATGGTTCGTAAATTTTGCTAGAAAAATAAGAAATTGCTGATGAATTTTGAACCCTTATAACTTCCTAACAAAAATATTTTTTGTTCCAAAATTGTGCTGATGTGAAGTAGACATTTGGGAAATGTTATTTAGTAACATTTTGTGTTGCATAACTCTCTGGTTTAGAGAATAAAAATTAAAAATTTTCGCCAAATTTTTTCATAAATAAACACAAAAATTATCGACTTAAATTTAATACTAACATGAAGCCCAATATGTCACGAAAAAACAATCTCAGAATCGCTAGGATCAGTTGAAGCGTTCCAGAGTTATTACCTCATAAAGGGACACTGGTCAGAATTGTAAAAAATGGCCATGTCATTAGGTGGAAATTGGCTCATCATAAAGTGGTTAAGTGATAAATGTATCGTAGCAAAATGGTAACATCAGGCTTTTAGTCATTATTATGGTACAATAATCAACCTATTTAGATAGACCTTAAAATATATTTATTGGAACACAACTTTAAAATACAAAAAACTTTAACCCCTGCACCCTCGGGCAATTTTCCATTTTTCCTCCCTTTTTCCAAGAGCTATAACTTTTTTATTTTTTCACCAATATAGACATATTTTTTACAGTACGAGTTGTACTTTTGAAATTATTTTTTTTACCATATAGTGAACTGGAAAATGGAAACCAAAGAACCAAATAAATGTAATTTTGTTGTTTACTTTTCTTCTCTACGCAGTTTATAGATCTGATTAATTGATTTTATATTTTGTTAGATTGGGCATTTCTAAACACGGCAATACCATATATGTGTATTTTTTTATTTTTTTAAATAGTTTTATTTACAATGGGGCAAAAAGGGGTGATTTGAACTTTTGTGTTTTTTTTTCTTTATTTTACTTTGCTCACTAGGGGGCTCAGTGCTTCACAGTTCAATTGCTTTCCCTTGTTCGGATTGGCTACAGCATATCTGAACACAGGGAAATAATTACTCCCTGACGGTGACATCACTGGACATCACTGGCAGGAAATGATTCATGGCAGCTTCCGTGGTCATGAGAGGACCCCAAGTTGTCAAGGTAACAGACGTAAGTCCCGTGATCACATCACGGGACCTCCAATCACGGCAGAGAACAGAAGTGATCTCCGCTGCAGTGCTTTGCATTCCACTGTCAGTGATTGATTTGAGCGATGCTGTTAGCTACACAATTCAGCTGATGACATCAGCTGAGATTTTTGTGGGGAGGATGTGAGGTCAGCGCATGAGCTCACATCATGGGGAGGGACACGACGAAGGACATATACGTATGTCCTTGGTTGTGAAAGGCATAATAAACTGTAAATATACTATACACTATGCAGTAAGTAAAAAAATTATCTTACAATACAGAAAAATGCCCCTGGCACGACTTATGCTTTCAACAGAGAAACTTCTCGGATCTTATGGGAGTTTCTTTTTTTCAATACATTTAGGTGCCAGCAGGGAATTAAAAAAATGAAGAAATGCTGCAGAATTCCAGCTCCTTGAGAATGTCCAACTTTATTTTACATGGTTTAAAAAAGCATTAGGGAGAGGTGTGGTGTATGGGTATGGCTTAAGCCTGAAGAAGAGATCTGAGTTGTATCGAAAGCTTGCTATTATTTACCATCTTTTCAGTTAGTCATTAAAATGTACCAACCACTCTCAGATTCTAATATTTTTTTAGCTACTGACATAAGGCCCAGTTACACGGTACGAGATTGTGAGCGATATCGCTCAAACGTCACAGGTTTGGAGTCGTTCAAACGACATCGTTAGGACGTCATTGCGTGTTTCACCGAGATACGACTATGATAAATCGTTGGATCGTTGATCACAGAGTTGAGAACATGTTCTCAAATCAGAAGATCATCTTTCAGCCAACCTGCTGCATCGTTGTGTGTGACAACGCGATAACAATGTCGTTAACGACTTCCCCTATTCACAACAGTGAACAAGTATCATTCGCTGGGTTGTGCGAATGATAGCTGCTCACCACATCGTTGGTGCGTCGTTCAAGATATCTAGACATGTGACATCTCGCCAACAATGTCAAAAAGATGTCCTAACAACCGCGCTCCCGTGAGATCGTTGGTGATATCTTAATGACATTGAAGTAATGGTACCTTAACACGGTACCTTTTTTACCTTCTGAGAAATAGTATAGCCTCCATCAGATCCTCCTTCCTAGATTACCTCCAACATACCTAATTATTTTAAGATTAGAGAACAGCAAACTTTATACTAACTTGGGTTGATGGCAAAGTGGTAACCAAATGGGCAACATCTCTAACAATTTCAGCTGGCCTTCCATTCTTCCAACGAGCCTATCACCTCCACAGACTTCACTGTTGCCCTTGGGACCCGCTCTTCCCGTGGAGAGCCAGACAATCTCGGCTGCTACTCCCATCATAACTAGAGGTCCCGACTGCAGCAGCGGTGTGACGGGGTGTGCGACAGAGCAGGAAGGGACACCTTACCAATGATCAATCCAAGGAGATTTATTAAACAAGTAAGCTGGAACAACACACATGAAGGTAAATCTGCAGAGCCCGCGATGAGTCCAAACAAAGGAAACAGATCCGGCCAACTCCCACTAATCCTGGTGCCAGATAAAGGAGAGCAATAGTCCTTGCAAGAGTCCAATGGATCCAACACAATCCCCAGGCAACGAGATCTGGCCTCAGCTCAGGTCTCGCTTCATTCACTTACACAGCCACCTCGCATCAGATCTTAAAACATGAATGTATTGTCTGGACTCCTGGGATCAGCCCAAGTGAAAGTCCAGGAACGCAAATTCTTGGGGAAGGAGACAGGTTAAATTACAGCACAATAAATTGCATAGTATACAGCTAATAGAAAACGGAGAAAGGTTACAACATCAAATGGCATAGTATACAGAAATACAGGACAGGGAAAAGGCATATATCATGACAAGCGGCCCCACCGGCCGCCTTCCACGTGTGGCATCACGACACAACTTTTATTTTAATTTTATCTTTTCATCCCTTTTTTAAACCTCTCCTTTTTTAACTGGCCGCCCAACGAGGGGACCACAGACCAGGTCACGCCACCGTGACATCCCGCACCCCCGATGATGTCGAGAGGGCCTGGTTCTGAGTGCCCCATGGTCCCTGCCGGGACGAGTCACTTCACTACTTACATAAAGTGCAATACAGACTCTTCTCAAGTAACGTGTTGGACACCACTCCTCTGAATCTGAGTAATCCCACGGGTGTTGGGAGACTGCAGTAGCCCTGTAGTCACCATGTGCGGCGGGTGCAGGGCAGCTTCTCCCTGCAGTCACCTGATGGGAGCCACTTCCAACTCTGCAGCATAAAATGAACATGATGCGGAGGAGCGGAATTGTGGCACCCCAAGTTTCATGTGCCACAGTAACACACCACTAAGGGTTAACTCCCCCACACAACCCACAACACTACACTAGCGCCTCCAGGCCAGAAGGGAGAGCTAAAGCTACTTCCCTATATATTCTGGTGTGGAGAGGAAGTGGGCAGTTCAGTTTCTAGGAGGACTCAGGAAGAAGGACCTGGGTATAAAAGGGCTGCGTTAGGCTCAACCCACGGTCCACTATCCAGTTCCAGGCCAAGTCAGGGTCTGAGGAAAGGAGACAGGAGAAGCAGAGGAACACACCTAGGAGACCAAGTTCCCTGAAACTCACCCCAGAGGAACGCAAAGAATGAATACCGGATACGAAACTGTGCCTGAAACATGCAGCATAGTGAACACCGGATTAGTGAAGGTCCCACATCTTCACTGTACCACAGCAAAGCAACACGGCGGGGTCAGGAACACAGGACAAGACTCAAGTTGACTAGCAGATTGGTACCCATGAGGGGAAACAGGGCTAGCAGCTTAGCTAAAGTGGCAGCAGGCAAAGGACCCGGCCAGTGTGGGAGCAACTTGGCCCTGTACAGACTCCATGGACAGTACTCAGCTGAATTACCATCTTCAATAAAAGACTTGGAAAACTACAAAACCGTGAGTCTGTGTAATTCTTGCGTTCGAGCCCCGCTCTCCCTCATAAACTGTTTTCATCACTACTGCCCCGGGGACCAGGCTCTGCCCGTGGAGAGCCGTCACATCACAGGCTGCCGCCCATCATCCCCGGATGCAGCGGCACGACCCTGTGTCCATAACACTGCATCTGCTGACCGTGAGTATGCAGCCTAAGACAAAATACCATCAATGAGATTTTTTGAAAATCAAAATATTAAATGTTTTTGACACTTAAATCCAATATTCATAACAAATTGGAACGTGGTATAGTTAGTTCTGGACGTGCACATTACATTGACACGTTTTAATTCTAGAAAAGTCTACGTTCATATTAGCTTTCTGCCTTCATTTTGGCATCTTCTGTATAGTCGGTAAGCCCAGATGAAGAGGCTGAGTCTAGTACCCATTTATTGTCATTGTATTTTTAGCTGCAGATAGTATATGTACAAATATTTATTATTTTATTTACCTCTGGATTTACATCTTTGAATCCATTATAAAACACTTGCCAAAAATTAAAGGGCACCTCAATGCTGATGCCTGTCTCACTCAGTTCTTGATATTATATGATTGATTCCCTACTTTTTTGTTACTAGTCATTCCCTTTGCAAGCTTTATCTCTAAATTCAGTTGTCTCTAAACTGGTGGGTGAAGAATAACTGTTATGACATCTCTCAAATTCAGTACACACAGCAATGAGGAGTTATTGTGTTCTCCTGTCACTATGTAGCATATGTTTAAAAGAGAAAGCAGCATCGAGGAGTCTAACTGCTCAGTATTCCCTCTCTATAGTCTAGAATAGGCAGCGACAATCTGGTCCCTCAGTGAGCTAGCAGAAGGTTTTGTTTTGAGGAGGATGGATATTATCAGTCTTTCAGCGTGGATAACAAGTTTAGAAGGCAGAGCAGAAAGGAAGAAATGTCTCAGAAGTGGAAAATATATTACAAAGTTCCTTTTATTTACTTGTGTTATTGATTTATGCAGTTTGTTGAAACAACAGTAACCACCGAACATCTATAATGATGGATATTGAGCATAAACCGCAGTACATAGAGGATACCTGCCATGCTATTTCAGCACTCTGATCTCCTGTCGTATATCAAGGTAAACAACAATTTAATCCCCCGTCACACATAACGAGATCATTAGCGAGATCGTTGTAACTTCACAGGTTGCCTAGATACCCGCTGTTTATCATAGTTACCAGCAATGTGGAGGTGGCTCCCTGGTCGCTGGGGAGATCTGCCTGTTCGACAGCTCCCCAGCGACTACATAACGACGCACCAACGATCCCTACAGGATCGTTATCGTTGTTGGCAGGGCCGACATTAGGGGGTGGGCAGACTGGGCAGTTGCCCAGGGCCCCCACTCTCTTAGGGGCCCCCAAAGGAGCTGAACTGTGGGTCGCAATAAAACTGTAAAAGAAAATAAAAAAATACACATTTAATATCGCTGTGTTCGTAAGAATCTAAGCTATCAATATATGAAGTAAATTAATCCAATTGGTAAATGGCATAACGGGAAAAAAATAAAAACGCCAGAATTATGTTTTTTGGGCGACAACGTTGTTACAATATAATGCAATAAAAGGCGATCAAAATGTTGTATCTGACTCAAAATCTGACAGTAAAAATGTCAGCTCAGGGCACATAAAGTAAGCCCTCACATAGCCCTGTATCTTCAAAAATTAAAACATTATGGGTCTCGGAAAATGGCGAATAAAGCTAATTTTTATTTTTATTATTATTTTTTTTTTACAAATTTCTGTTTTTTTTTATGATTGAAATAAAAAGAATGTTCAGTATCTTCTTATTCTGACCTAGATAATCAACTTATGAAGTCACTTTTTACCATTATAGTTAACATGATAAGTAAAAAACTGAAAAAAAAATTGTGGAATTTCACTTTTTTTGCAATTTCAAAGCACTTGGAATGTTTTTCTCATTCTCCAGTACATTTTGTGGTAGAATGAATGATGTCATTCAATAGTACTACTCATCCCGCAAAAAATAAGCCCTCGTACGGCAATATGGAAGGAAGAATAAAAAACTTATGGCTCTTGGAAGAGTTGAGGAAAAAACAAAAATGAAAATCGCTCAGTGGTAATAGTTATAAAATCCTTGTAATAGCCATATATTAGCAGCAGGAGCGCCCCCCACAGGCTTCAGTCTTCACATGTTCATGATGGCTGTAATTAGAATTAGGGGACCTCCTTAATTCCTACATTTGTAGCCAGTTATCAAGCAGAATTTACAAGGCATTAAAGGGGACGTCCAGGATTAATATAACTTTACTACATTCTTTCAAAAACAGCGCCACCCTTGTGTACAGGTGGTATGTGGTATTACAGCATAGGCCCATTACCTTCAATTAAGCTGAGCTGCAATATCACCCACAACCTGTAGACAGGGGTGGCACTGTTTTTGAAAGAAATCAGTCATGTTTATAGAATTCTGGATAACTTCTTTAAGATCAATATTTCCACTCGTGACCCCAGAACAAGACAAGACACCAGGATGCGGCTTAATTCAAATGTATTTATGTATTTTTTTTATAATATGAAGAGTATAGCAGATCTTTGTTAAAGATGATATTTAGATAGATGATCCTATGGAAACATTCCTCTTATTGTCTCTCCAGTTTGTAAATCCTATTTTGTTAAACACTTGTGGGTAATATTTAATCAATATAAGGAGTCCTGTGTTCACAATCCCCATCTCTTGGTCAGAGGATGAGTGATTAGAAAGAGCGACTCTCTCTGGAAGAGCCGGGCTGTGTGACATAGACAATGATGAGAATGGATGTGTGTGTGCTCGGTGTATAGGTGTAATATATAGTGTTTGGGTCACATACCGTGTGTTGCGTAAGGCTGTGTGCACACAGTCAGTATACGCAGCGCTTTGGATGCAGCGCCTTGCCGCTGCGTAGTACAGTATAAGCATAGTGCATGGGATTTCAATAAATCCCATCCTCACTATGCTTAACCCGACCACAGCGATCTGATAGCTGAACATGCTGTGGAGTCGGAAGCGTCTGCCATCGGGTGACTGCGGCGAGAAGCTGCCCTGCACCCGCCGCACATGGTGAGTACAAGACCACTGTGTTCTCCCTGCGGCCATCCGCGGCTTCACTCAGGTTCGGAGGAGCTGCGTCCAACATGCAGCTCCTCTGGACCATGAGCACACAGCCTAACATCCACATTGATAAATCCCAGCAGCACAGATTAGAGTTCCTAGGTGTAAACATGTCGGCAATCACCCAACAAACGAGCAAAATGCGGCTCATCATCGGGTGATTGGATTGTTTATGGAGGAACAAAAATCTTTGCTCTCGACAGCAGATTCCCTTGTGCAAACTGCAGAAGTGTTGCCGATAACATGATACTGTAGAGCAGGGTCCCCAACCACCGATCCGCGGACCGGGCCGTCGGGGGTCTTTGTGCCGGTCCGCGGCGAGCTGCCGGCTTCCGCGCCCACTGTGTGTCCCCGCCCACCGCAACCCTCACCTCCTGAACTACATGCCGCTCTGAGCTGAGGCCTCTGCCTCAGCTGCGTGCATATGTATGAGGGAGCTGTCGGAAAATCAGCAGCAGCCATGCCCTGCCGCACTGTTATTGGCTGACGGCTTCTCTCGTACAGCAGCTGAGGCAGAGACGTGGCCGGAGTTTCATATCTCGCTCTATTTCCAAGCGCATCAGTGATGTGTGCTTCACGTGATGCGCTTGGAAATAGCGCGAGAAATGAAAAAAACTTCAGCCACGTCTCTTCCTCAGTTGCTGCTGTATGAGCGAAGCTGGCAGGAGCGGTGAGCAGCAGCAGAACAGCATCTGTGTGTGTTTCAGGGGCAATGTGTGTGTGGGGGGTGGATTCTACTGGGGGCAGTATGTCTGTGTGTGTAGGGGCAATATGTGTGGGGCAATTCAGGGGTCAGTGGGGGTTATACAAGGGGCAATGTGTGTGTGGGGGGTGGATTGTACTGGGGGCAGTATGCTGTGTGTGTAGGGGCAAAATGTGTGTGGAGCATTCAGGGGTCAGTGGGGGTTATACAAGGGGCAATGTCTGTGTGTGTGGGGGGTTATACAAGGGGCAATGTCTGTGTGTGTGGGGGTTATACAAGGGGCAATGTCTGTGTGTGTGCGGGTTATACAAGGGGCAATGTCTGTGTGTGTGGGGTTATACAAGGGGCAATGTCTGTGTGTGTGGGGGTTATACAAAGGGCAATGTCTGTGTGTGTGGGGGTTATACAAGGGGCAATGTGTGTGTGGGGGGTGGATTGTACTGGGGCAGTATGCTGTGTGTGTAGGGGCACAATGTGTGTTGAGCATTCAGGGGTCAGTGGGGATTATACAAGGGGCAATGTCTGTGTGTGGGGGGGTTATACAAGGGGCAATGTCTGTGTGTGTGGGAGTTATACAAGGGGCAATGTCTGTGTGTGGGGAGGTTATACAAGGGGCAATGTCTGTGTGTGTGTGTGTGGGTTATACAAGGGGCAATGTGTGTGTGTGCAGGGGTTATACAGGGGGCAATGTGTGTGGGGGGAGAATTTATGCTATATGGAGGGATGCGACACTACATTATATTATATGGAAGGATATGAGGTTGCATTATACTTGATGGAGGGATGTGACGCTGGATTGTACTATATGGAGAGCTGTGAGGCTGCATTATACAATGTGGAGGGCTGTGACGCTGCATTATACTAGGAAACAGGGTAGTAAACTCCACCCCTTCTCCATAGCCCCACCCTATAAGTTCAAAGCCCACCCCACCGGGCCCCGGAAGAACGGTCTTGCATGAAGCCGGTCCCCGATGCAAAAAAGGTTGGGGACTCCAGCTGTAGAGGACAGATTGTGCTACTGGTGATTGTTCTGCACCCATCATGCTTCATCATCCTATGTAAAATGTCTGGAATCAATCGCTGAATGACTTGAATATTATAAATTGCGCTCATTCACCAGTCTCAATTCTGTGCTTGTAAATGTACCCTAAATGTGTGAGTGTGACGGTGCAATATGTGAGCATTTAGGGCCCACTTTAACCTTTTGCCCAGGGCCCCACTTTGCCTAAAACCGGCCCTGGTTGTTGGGATCGCTGGTGCATCATTGTGGTGTGATGGGAGCTTTTGAATCGTGGGGAAGAAAATGGTGTGTCACGGTCCGCGCTGCCAATAACATCCACTCCGAAAAATAATGCACTTGAAGATGGATATTCAAAGTAACGTTTTTATTGCTTCCTACGCGTTTCGGTGCCCTCCTGGCACCTTCCTCAGGGATCCCTGAGGAAGGTGCCAGGAGGGCACCGAAACGGTAGGAAGCAATAAAAACGTTACTTTGAATATCCATCTTCAAGTGCATTATTTTTCGGAGTGGATGTTATTTGGCAGCGCGGACCGTGACACACCATTTTCTTCCCCACGATTCGGCATATCTCCACATATGAGTGGACGGTGGAAGTCCTGCAGCAGCCATCCAGAAATAAATCACTAAATACGCCTTCAAGCCGGTTGTGGGTTACACAACTGCTCCAGGTGAGTGGATCCCTTTTTCACCACTTTACTCCTAGTGCCATAGTGATAGGGCACTATTGCGCCTCTTGTTCCCCCTCCTTCTTTTATTTTTGATGGGAGCTTTAGACTGCTAATGACAGACAAGTAGAAAATTAAACAAATCCCACCTGACATGTGACACAATCTTTCCCATACCCTATATTAGGGATGGGGAAACTGAGGCCCGTGCCTTGATGACCTTTTCTACGGCCCTCAAGCAGATTCCTGGGGATCTGGGTGCTCAGGCTGGCAGCCGCATTTTGCTGACTGCCTCCCCTTTAAACCCAGCTCCCCAGTGATCTCTATGCCCCAGCTTCAGCCTCCCCAGTGATGTACACTACTGTTCACAAGTTTTGGGTCACCCAGACAATTTTGTGTTTTCCATGAAAACTCAAACTTTTATTTATCAAAAGAGTTGCAAAATGAATAGAAAATATAGTTCAGACATTGATAAGGTTAGAAATAATGATCTGTATTTGAAATAATAATTTTCTCCTTCAAACTTTGCTTTCATCAAAGAATGCTCCCTTTGCAGCAATTACAGCATTGCAGACCTTTTGCGGGTACTATTTAATGAAGCTGCCAGATGAGGAGCTAAGAGTCGTTGATTTCTCAACTAGAGACTCTAATGTACTTGTCTTGTTGCTCAGTTGTGCAGCGGGGCCTCCCACTTCTCCTTCTACTATGGTTAGAGCCTGTTTGTGCCCCCCTCTGAAGGGAGTAGTACACACCATTGTAGGAAATCTTCAGTTTCTTGGCAACCTCTCGCATGGAATAGCCTTCTTTTCTAAGAACAAGAATAGACTGTCAAGTTTCACATGAAAATTCTCTTTTTCTGGCCATTTTGAGAGTGTCATAGAACAAACAAATGTAATGCTCCAGATTCTCAACTACTGTAGCTGAAAGGAAGTTCAATTTTATAGCTTCTCTAATCAGCCAAACCATTTTCAGCTGTGCTAACATACTTGTGCAAGGGTTTTCTAAACACATTAGCCTTCTTACACAGTTAGCAAACACAATGCCCTATTAAAACACTGGAGTGGTGGTTGGTAATGGGCCTTTATACACCTATGTACTGTAGATATTGCATTAAAAACCAGATGTTTGTAGCTAGAATAGCCATGTACCATATTAACAATGTATAGTGTTTGTCTGATTCATTTAATGTTATCTTCATTGAAAATAATTGTGCTTTTCTTTCAAAAATAAGGACATTTCTAAAGGACCCCAAACTTTTGAAAAGTAGTGTATATGCCCCAGCCTTTCCTGTAATGTCTATGACCCTAGCAAACCTGGAAAATCAGTTGAGAAGCAATATGATCAATATCACCTAACATCAGTCATTGCAAAGAGAAGAAGCTCCAGCCACCACAGTAGGGGTAAGTTGATTATTTAACCAAGTATAGCAGGGTAATTTCTAATTGATAATTTTGAATGGCTCATGAAGTATAGTAGAAATTTCCAAATGGCCCTTGGCAGAAAAAGTTCCCCACCTCTGCCCTATATGAATAAATGTCTGAATCATTAAGAATAAAGCAAAAGTAGAGATCATTATAAAACAGTATTTATGTTCAGATGGATAATGGGCAAGAAATAGCGACTGAGGTGATGAGATGACTGACTGATGATGACTGGGGTGATGATTCAGTTTTGAACAGTCATAACACTCTGAAATACTTGTACAGCTTTTATTAACATCAGTTTGGACATGTTTATGGCTATTAACCCCTCTCTCAAACAAATCAATTATAATTAGGGATGAGCGAGTAGTGAAATATTCAGACTCACTATACTCATAACGAGTATGTCCTAATACTCGGGTACTCGTTACGAGTCCAATGTAAGTCAACGAAAAATGTGAGTATTTTCGCAGTGTATCTATATACTGAGAAAGTGAAATAAAAGTTAATAAAAGGTGTTAAAAATAAAAATAATAACATACTCATTTATCCGACAGCTGTCCTGGGACCCGAAAAGAACACATCTAATGGGCTGCCAGGACCTTACGTCTGATGGCCAATCAGATGGCCGGTAGCGATCAGGCCATCAGACATAAGGTCCTGGCAGGCCATCGATGTGTTAGAACATCTGATGGCATAGTATGTTATTATGTTGGAAGCTAAGGGCAGGAGATTGTACTGCGAGACCAGTGTGGTGTCTATAAAGTACCATATGAAGATGCTGGAAGGTGAGTATAATGGGGGCACAGGGCTTATATTTTAACAGTACTGTAGTACTGTAGTAGTAGTAGTGTTCAGCACTGAAAAATAACACAGGAGTGCTGCTTTAAGATCCTATGGGAGACCTATAACTCTCAGCATGTCTTGCAGATCCTATGGCATGCTGGGAGTTATAGTTCACCACAGGAGAGGCAGAGTGCTTTTTATGTGTTCTAATTAATAAACTTTTAATTCATTATTCCTTGTACAACTCACATCACCACAGCTCCTGCAGCAGCCAGCTACACTCTATCTCCAGCTTACAGGACCTGTGTGAGGTAAGGGCTGGAGCATCACATGACCGTACAGAGCCCTCCCTCTTATTACCTCACCACAGCTCGTGTAATAGGAAGCTTGTAATGATGTCTGCAGGACCTGTGGTGATGTAATGAAGGGGGAGGGCTTTGTATGGTCATGTGATGCTCCAGCCGCCCTCTTCATTACATCACCACAGGCCTTACAATGATGAGGAACACTTGGCAGCATGTCAGGTATAAATATGGCAAGGAAGCACTGATGCAATCCATCTTCATTCCAAGATCTTTATTACATACAAAGAAAAACCTTTCTTAATCATTAGCACATTAAAAAAATGAAAACACATAAAGATATACAAGACACAACCCCACCATCAGCTGAAACAAATTAAACATACAATTGAAGAATCTGAATTAAACTCTACCGTGTCCTGCATTCCTCTAATGCATAGAGTATTTTTTAGTTGCATTGGCTATACATATGTCACATTGTGAAGGAGAAAAAGAAATTACAAAATCGTATATAACTCGAAGATAATCTTCATAAAAGAAAAAATCTTACTATGGACTGAAACTGTAACATCACATATATAAAATGTCAGGTATGCTGTGCCTCGCCGTGGTAGTGCAATGATCTGCAGTCCCTGCGGGCCAGGCAGGACTGCAGCGATCCCTCCTGTTGTCCTGTTGCCTCCTTCTCTGGACAGCTGTTGCAGGAATCCTGCGGCGCTGGAGAAAGCACGTGTCTCCGATGTTTAAGTGGAGGAATATGCATTAGCTGCTCCCCGCTCACTGCTCGGCACTGACAGGTGGGCGGGGAAGCGGCTAATGAATATTATCTTTCACTTTAAAGGGAACCAACCACCTCAGATGACGTGTATAAGCTGTTAATACATGTCCCTGGACCCTATGTACACCATTGCAGCTATGTTTTTGCTAAGAATATTGATAACAGCAAACCGAAATAAACAGTTTATAAACTTACATGATTTAGTACTTGAGGGCGTCTCCCTCGGGCTTTAGTACGAGAGGGCTGTGTCTTATGCAGCCTGAGTGGCTTTCCTCCCCCCCCTCTCTGTTTGCAGGACGTCACTGAGAAGACGTGCACGGACGGGAGCTGCCTTGGGTGCCCGCCCACACCAAGATAATATCACGCCCTAATGTGACGTCCTGCAAACAGAGAGGGAGGGGGAGGAAAGCCACTCAGGCTGCATAAGACACAGCCCTCTCGTACTAAAGCCCGAGGGAGACGCCTCCAGTACTAAATCATGTAAGTTTATAAACTGTTTATTTCGGTTTGCTGTTATCAATATTCTTAGCAAAAACATAGCTGCAATGGTGTACATAGGGTCCAGGGACATGTATTAACAGCTTATACACGTCATCTGAGGTGGTTGGTTCCCTTTAAGTATCGGGACCGTGTGGTTTCCCTAGCGCCGGATTCCTGCAGGGGGGATCTCTTCCTGCCTCCTGCAATCACAGTCCCCCACTGCCCTCACCCCACAACAAGCAGCAAGCCCTCTCCCCACAGCAAAAGTATGAACAGACCATAGGATGCATCTCCCACTTTCCTCCCAAATTTGGAGGAAAAAAAGTGGGTCTTATGGTCCGAAAAATATGATAATTTTTGGATCAACTAATTTTAGTAAAACTGAAAATGTGATATACATTACATTATTGATCTTACTATCTAGTTTTGGATAAAGAAAATGCTAATTGAAACTCAGTACTGTTAAAATTTTAGTAGTTGTCATGGTGCTCCGTGACAAATTGATTCCAATCTTAATTTAAAGAGGTGTACTTATTTATGCTGGTTAATGAATATATAACATTGAGAAACGAATTTAAGGGGATTCTTTAAAAATATTTTTGTACTGTCCCTGCCCTCCTACGCGATGGAGCTGAGCTGTCCACTGCAGTTCTAGATGTTTAGATCACTTATAAATCAATAAAATCATATCTGCTCCTCAGTTCTTACACCTCCCTAATGGAACAATAGGTCATAGAAAAGATTTATCAGGGGTGTGGCCACTGGCTCTAATTATCTATTTGCCAGTTCTCACTCTGTGTCACTTAGGCTGGCTTCACACTACGTTTTTTTGTGATCCTGTTCTGTTCGTTTTTGAAACAAACAGAACAGGATGGTTTTTGTCCCCCATATATCCCTATGGCACCGGCTTGGCCCTATTTGGCCATCTGGTTTTGTGAATCCGGTACAGGATTAGTTTTTGTCCTGTTTTTCACAGTTCCCAAAAATGAGGCCTGCAGCGTTTTTGGGCTCCGGTGACAAAACAGGACAGAAAACGAATCCTGTCCTGTCCGGCACACTTAACATGTGGGCCTATGGCACCAGATCCGGGAAACAACAGAATCATTTCCCAGATCCGGTGCCAGAGTACAGAGCATGCGCAGAACAGGAGCGCTGCTCTGTACCCATAGTAAATCTGTCTAATATCACTAAAGCAGTGTATCTATATACACTGCTAAAGTAATATTAAATAATAAAGGGATGGTTTAAAATAAAAAATCATTAATTCTCACCTACCGATGACCACGAGTGTCCCACGCTGAATCTCCCGGCCATTCAAGGATCTTGCATGATGTCACTGGGAGGGGCGGGGCAATCCGATCACATGACCACATCAGCGCGGGTTTTAATTGGTGCTGATGCGGTCATGTTATCGGGTAGCCCCGCCCCTACCAGTGACATCATGCAAGGTTCTCAAATGGCGGGAGATTCAGCGTGGGACACTCAGAAGTCGTCAGAAGGTGAGAATTTATGATTTTTTATTTATTATTTAATATAATTTTAGCAGTGTATATGGATACACTGCTAAAGTGATATTACACAGCACTGACAGCACTTGTCACACAGCGCTGACAGCGGGCTCGGCTCCCCGCTGCTCTTTCTGTGTCCGGATACTGGACCGGACACAGAAAAAGCATCTGAAGGTGCCAATCCAGTGCTGTCTGTTCCTGTTCATTTAGATCCTGCAAAAAACAGGATCCAAACGAATAGGACAAAAACGTAGTGTGAAGCCAGCCTTACACTCTATATGCATGCTGAATTTATTGCTGCACTCTCCTGAGCTGACAGTAACAGCTGCACAAACATACACACTGTTATTTACGGTAGTTTAGGAAAATGGTGCGATACATATAGAAAGCAAATAGAGTATGGGTTCCCTTTAAAAAAAAAAATATTGCTGCAAGTATTAGGCTTAAACTTAGGTATATTCAGTTCTCTAAATCAGAAAATATAAATTTTTTTGTAGCATCTCTACTTTTTGAGATAATGTACAGTTGCCCACATATGAATTTGGAATTTTTTCCTTGATAGGGGTATTAATTTTAGAGTCAAGGATGGCCTGTAAGGTATGTGACACATACTTAAATACTTATTAAATGCAATACTCATTTAATTACCGTATGTTTTAAGGTATTAGTCAAATATAAAACTGACCATATGTGGTTCAATACCAAATAAATCCCAATAGGTCACTCAACTAAGACCACTGAAGAGGAAAACACAGTTGCCCTGGTTCTACTGAAAATATCATACCACGATCACCAGTGGCCAATCTGCATGGATATAGATGGTGAAACTCCTGAGACAGCAGAGTGGATGCCCTAAACAGCCCTGATTTAGGTGTCTCTGGGATAGTATATCGAAAATTGACCACTGGGTGAGAGAACAACTGCCTCTATAGGTACCTTCACACACGGCAATAGTGCTAGGCAATTTCAACGACAATTTGCTGGTTGCAGTGAAATCATGGACACATTGTTCCATTTGCACACAGCAACAAAATAGAACAATGTGTCCATGATTTCACTGCAACCAGCAAATTGCCAGTGATATTGCTAGCAATATTGCCGAGTGTGAAGGTACCCTTAGGGCCGCTTCACACTGCGGCGTGATCTGGTCCGGGGCTGTCCGGGATGACCCTGACAGCCGCGGATCGGATCAGCACACAGGACTGGGGGGCTAATATGCCCTCCGGTCCAGGGTGCAGTGCACGCAGTTCCCGCTGCTGATAAGTCAGGACTGTGGGCACCGCGGTCCTGACCTGTCAGCGGCTGCAGCTGCTTTGTGCGCTGCACACCGGACCGGAGGGCATGTTAGCCCCCCAGTCCTGTGTGCTGATCCGGTCCATGGCTGTCAGGGTCATCCGGGACAGCCCCGGACCAGATCACGCCGCAGTGTGAAGCGGCCCTTAGAGAGCACATGGTGGTAAGAGAAAAGAATGTAATTGCAGAACTATAGTTTGACTGGAATAAGATCATATTACCGCCACTGCACATGAAATTCGTTTAATAAATCATTTTGCAGAAATTTTCCAGCGCTGACCATGGTGAAGCTAAAGGCGGGTGGGTATATTTGATGATCCTCAAATCAGAGGAATCATGAAAGATGATGCTTTTCTTTTACTATGGTTGTATAGATTTTTTTGGGAAACCATAAAGCAGATAATTACACTGAACTAGTAGAAAGAATGGTCTCTTCTTTCTATCACTGTGGCTGTGCAATAAGTATCAAGGTGCATTATCTCAACATCCACATTTGCTAATAAACTTGTGTGACCTAATTGAAGAGTAGTGAGAACAATTCCACCAAGATTTAAAAACTATAGGAGAAAGATATGAGGGATACTGGAATACCTACATGATGGCAGATTCTTGGTGGACCTATTCCAAATGATTGTTCTGGTGCAACTCACTACAACAGATCTTAAGGGTATGTGCCCACAGGACGTTTTTTGAGCAGTCCTGAATGCAGCAAAACCTGAGGATCCTAGAGTCCATGACAGGAGAAGTGCTATGATCTTGTCTGCGTTTTTTGCGCGTTTTTACTGCGTTTTTTCTGCGTTTTTGCAGCTGCGTTTTTCCTGCGTTTTGTCCATTGACTGCACCAAAAACGCAGGAAAATAGAGCATGTCAATTCTTTCCTATCCGCACCAAAAACGCAGGTATTTGACAGTTCTTGACACCTGCAAAACCAATGTGTGTGCACAGCGTTTCTGTGAAACACATTGGTTTTGCTGGGAATGAAAACCGCAGGAACAAATTAGCATAAATTACCATAAAACCAATGGTTTTCTGCATGCAGAAACCGCAGCAAAACCGCAGCTAAAACGCCCTGTGTGCACATACCCTTAAAGTGCTGCTTTTGCAAGTTATTTCAGTAAATCAACAGTGTATCAATGACAATTGTTTATGCATGTTTAATTATCATTCTATTATGTAAATTATTCATAAATAAAAGAAATCTAAATATCTGAATTTAAGTTGATAACCAAAAAGGAAAAAATAATAATGTTTAACAAACATCAGTCCTTGTGCTTGATTGGTCGTATGCATACATATAAGGTATATCACATCTCATTAACTAGAGCTGATGCAAGAATAGGGGCAAAAAACAGATCTAAAAACAGGTTAAATATCCCAAGCACCAATATTCTTGTTCCCTAGTATAATACATACATACCGTATATACTCGCGTATAAGCAGAGTTTTTCAGCCCAAAAATTGGGCTGAAAAGTCCCCCCATCGGCTTATACGCGAGTCACTGTATACTGTATACACTGTATACAGTGTATACAGTATACAGGCCTGCCCCCATCAGTATACAGGCCCCCCCTTGCAGCACTGGGGCTGTATATACCTCTGGGGCTGCTGTATACTGATGGGGGGGCTGTATACTACCACTGGGGCTGCTGTATACTACCACTGGGGCTGCTGTATACTACCACTGGGGCTGTATATACCTCTGGGGCTGCTGTATACTACCTCTGGGGCTGCTGTATACTACCACTGGGGCTGCTGTATACTACCATTGGGGCTGCTGTATATACCTCTGGGGCTGCTGTATACTACCACTGGGGCTGTATACTACCTCTGGGGCTGCTGTATACTACCTCTGGGGCTGCTGTATACTACCACTGGGGCTGTATATACCACTGGGGCTGCGTGTATACTACCACTGGGGCTGTATATACCACTGGGGCTGCTGTATACTGATGGGGGGCTGTATACTACCTCTGGGGCTGCTGTATACTACCACTGGGCTGTATATACCACTGGGGCTGCTGTATACTATCACTGGGGCTGTATATACCTCTGGGGCTGCTGTATACTACCACTGGGGCTGTATATACCTCTGGCGCTGCTGTATACTACCACTGGGGCTGTATATACCTCTGGGGCTGCTGTATACTACCACTGGGGCTGTATATACCACTAGGGCTGCTGTATACTACCACTGGGGCTGTATATACCACTGGGGCTGCTGTATACTACCACTGGGGCTGTATATACCACTGGGGCTGCTGTATACTACCACTGGGGCTGTATATACCTCTGGGGCTGCTGTATACTACCACTGGGGCTGTATATACCTCTGGGGCTGCTGTATACTACCACTGGGGCTGTATATACCACTGGGGCTGCTGTATACTACCACTGGGGCTGTATATACCACTGGGGCTGCTGTATACTACCACTGGGGCTGTATATACCACTGGGGCTGCTGTATACTACCACTGGGGCTGTATATACCACTGGGGTTGCTGTATACTACCACTGGGGCTGTTTATACCTCTGGGGCTGCTGTATACTACCACTGGGGCTGTATATACCTCTGGGGCTGCTGTATACTACCACTGGGGCTGTATATACCACTGGGGCTGCTGTAGACTACCACTGGGGCTGCTGTATACTACCACTGGGGCTGTATATACCTCTGGGGCTGCTGTATACTACCACTGGGGCTGCTGTATACACCTCTGGGGCTGCTGTATACTACCACTGGGTCAGCTGTATATACCTCTGGGGCTGCTGTATACTAACTACTGGGGCTGCTGCTGTATATACCACTGGGGCTGCTGCTGTATATACCACTGGGGCTGCTGCGGTATACTACCACTGGGGCTGCTTTATATACCTCTGAGGCTGCTGTATACTAACTACTGGGGCTGCTGCTGTATATACCACTGGGGCTGCTGCTGTATACTACCACTGGGGCTGTATACTACCACTGGGGCTGTATATACCTCTGGGGCTGCTGTATACTACCACTGGGGCTGTATATACCACTGGGGCTGCTATATACTACCACTGGGGCTTTATATACCACTGGGGCTGCTGTATACTACCACTGGGGCTGTATATACCTCTGGGGCTGCTGTATACTACCACTGGGGCTGTATATACCACTAGGGCTGCTGTATACTACCACTGGGGCTGCTGTATACTACCACTGGGGCTGTATATACCACTGGGGCTGCTGTATACTACCACTGGGGCTGTATATACCTCTGGGGCTGCTGTATACTACCACTGGGGCTGTATATACCACTGGGGCTGCTGTATACTACCACTGGGGCTGCTGTATACTACCACTGGGGCTGTATATACCACTGGGGCTGCTGTATAC